>APFE030209011.1:0-41743 GCA_000404065.3 Pinus taeda
TGTTGCTATATTGATGATCAACGTAGAGGAGCTTATGTATTGTGTATGTTTTCCGCAATAGTACATGATCAGGATAATCTCTGTTGAATATGTGTTAAATTATTCAAAATTTCTACAGGGAATAACTCTTTCTTGAAGAATCCAATCTCAATCAGAGGGCTACCACAAGACAAAAGTTTAGAACTTTCAGATTCAAATTATAGAGTTACAGTCATGTCAAGATGGAGCTCCTAAAAGAAATAAAAAGAGATATGAGGAAGTTTGATGGCAATGATCCGATAACTTGGATATTACAGATGAAGCAATATTTTGATCTACATTATTTGAAATACTTACAAAATTTATATATTGCATCTTTATATTTAGAACTGAATCATTTGTATGGTATAGAGGGATTTGTTCTCATAAACGAATTATCACCTAGTTAATTTTCACAGAGGAAATGATAGCACATTATGAGGATACAAAGAGCAACACCTTCTTTAGCCAATTGATAAATATCAAACAAAAGGGTTTAATGGCAGAGCACATTGAGGACTTTAAAAAATTGAATATAAGGGTAAATGATATTCCATAGAAGCAGAGGATTGATGTCTTAATAGGAATTTTAAAGGATACCATTCAACATGAGGTTCGTCTTTGGGAACTTGATTCATTAGAGAAGGCATTCAAGTTGGAAATAAAAATTCAAAGAAAAGTTATGGAAACAAGGAATCCTACCACTCAAAACTATAAATGTGGAAGTGGTGTTTCTCTTAGCCATACACAACCTACAAGGTTGACACCACAACAATTGGAAGAAAAAAGAAAAAATGACCTTTTTTACAGTTGTGATAGAAAACACACTAAAGGTCATAATTGTGTCGAGAATAAATTATTTTCATAGATAGTGAAGAGGAGGAAGAAAAGGATCAAGAAATGTCAAAAGAAGAGGATATACACCAGGAACCAACCCTAGAGAAAGAAGAAATGAATCCGACCATATCTTGTAGTGCATTGGCAGGAATTACAACCCCTGAAACTCTTAAGATAGATGGACAAACGAAGATAGTGAACAAATGTTTAGAAATATATCTTCATTAATTTTTACTTGATAAAAAAACACAATGGGTCAAGTGGTTACCTCTAGTTGAATGGTGGTATAATGCTTTAGCAAAAATGACCCCATTTATGGCACTCTATGGATATCATACACCATCCATCACATCATCTTTAAGAGAAAATTATAAGGTTCAAGCAATGGAAGATCACATCAAGCATCAACAACAATTTCTCCAACTCTTAAAGGATAACATCACTTTGGCGTAGAATCAAATGAGACAACAGAAAGATCAACATCGCAGGGAAAGAATGTTTTATGTAGGCGACTGGGTATTTTTATGTCTACAACCATATAAACAAATTTCCCTCAAGCAAGCTAAGAAGGATAATAAATTATCACCAAAGCACTATAGTCCTTAAAAGGTGTTGCAAAAGATTGGTACTATGGAATACAAATTAGAGCTTCTTGCATCTTCCCGAGTGCACCCAGTTTTCCATGTTTCGTGATTAAAGAAGGTTATAGGGGACAAGCTCCCAGTTCAAACAATATTGTCGGAACTTGATAAGGAAATAAAAATCATATTGGAACCTAAAGAAATCATGGAAATAAGAATATGAAAACTACGAAATTGATCAATTTCAGAGTATCTCATCAAGTGGAAGAAATTAACCGTTGAAGAGTATCTCATCAAATTATTGAATATCCATTCTATCCCTTGTCATTTCTAGTCTTGCATGAAGAAAATTCTTCTATTGGGGTTACTCATGAGATTGATGCAATCCATCCATCCTTAGATATTTCTTTAGAAGAATCTTTTGACTTGTGTATCTGGTTGTTGAAGTTATAAAATATAATCAAATCAGTGATAAAGATGGTTTGATCCAGATAGTAGTGGTATTATTGAAATTATTGGTAGTAGTTATCCACACACCATGCATGATCTATTTCAATATTCAAAATGTGATTCTACGGTCCTTGAAAGTTTCAGGACTTGTGAGGGATCTGAGGCACTTCAACTTCCATTGATGGATATGTTAGGATCTTGCAACTCTAGTAAGATCCCAAAACTAAGTAAGAACTAGGTTTTATCACAAAATTCATTTCTTTGAATGGTTTCATAGAATGTAAATTCCTTCTTGAAAGATGTTTGATATTTATGATATAGTCTTTCTAACTTTCCAGATTCAGTTTCTGATCTAATTAAAGTTGATTCATCTCCATGCAAGGATCTTGTACCTAACTTGGATTTGGATCGTAAATCTCCCATGGAAGCATGGAACTGTGAAGATGATTATTTCAAATATTATCTTTGGCCAAAGGAATGATGTCTATCAGATATGTTTGAGAATAGTCAGTGCCTGGTTTTTCTGTGAATGTTACACTACCAATTTTTTTCTTCATCGCATCTGAAATCCTCTTGAGTGATAGTGAATGCATGAGTTATTTGGTGAATCAAATTCCTCTTCACTCATTGTATCCTAATTGGTTTCATGTGTTTTCTATACTGGCATTCATTTTCACTTCTTTCGATGATTATGCTGCTAGTGTAGTTTCTTACCTGGTTTAAGGAAATGGTTTGTCATATTTATCGTGTGAGGGAGACGATTCTATTGTTCAAAGCATTTGTAAATATGTTCAAATTGATATTTATTTGTTGTCTTTTAACTAAGAATATTATGCCATAATCAATCCATCTAATCATCATGTTTTCTTTAGTAACTGTCATTCAACTTATCATTTTCCCACCATCATATTCGATGACAATTGTTTTAGATTGAATGATATTCATGGTTTATCTCACTATTCAGATACTTGTCAATCAGTTGAGGCACCTCATCCTTCGTTGATGGTTATGTCAACTCCTCACTATCTTGATAAGCCTTCTAAACATGATCAAATTCATTTTTCCTTACAAGATTCTCATCTTGATCCCATGATTTTAATTGAAAATTCATATTTTCAAATCTTTCATGGTTTTCAAGAGGATTATTTTGAATTTCATGATCCAATCTATAATCAACTGGAAGCATTATACTTAGCAAACCCTTTGCTGATAACAATAAGTTCTAATATTTTTGGATGTTTTCTAAGGAGGAAAACATAGATGAAGGTGCATTCACAAGAAGCTTTCAAGGTTTGTTTGATTATGGTTTCCATAAAAAAGGTAATATTGCAAGTTGGTTAGAGGTAGTTGTCGAGATGCATCTTTCTGCTGACAGGAAAGAACTTCAAATGGTTTTGCAAGTTAGTCAAGCTCTTATATCTTCTATTGCACATTTCTTTATATCATCTTTAATCGCTTGTATCTTTTTTATTGCAGATCAAGAGTACTTACGCTAGATACATTGTAAATTTCATTATACTTATCCTTGACCTTCTAACTAGTTAGGTTAGGAGTAGGTTTAGCTACATTCTAGTTCCCTTGTATACTCATTATGCACTTGCTCTCCATCTAGTCTCTGCATTTGTTTTATTTTCTTTTTATTTTTCTTTTCTTTGTTTTTTGATATTGTTTTCTTGGGTTTTCCATATCTTTTCTTTTATGTTTGTTTAACAATACTTTGCATGAAATATGCTTCTTTTGGCTCAAAATACAATGTGGCTAAATTTGAAAATGGAATTGTGATGACAAAAAATGCTTGGCTAATCTATTACCTCTTCTCTATTTGGTTTTATATATCTTTAAAGTAGATTATGTTTGAACAAAAAATATGATTTGTTCCAGATGGAAAGAGTTTGGGTTCACTATGAAGCTGGTACCTTTATTAGGATATTCATTCTAACTCAACCTTGTATTGAATGGTGTTTCGACCTGTTGACTCAACTAAGTAGAGAAGGGAATAGAGACAAAAAATAAAATGAGCATATTAACTTTGCTTATATTTCAAATACCTTAAACATGGAACCAACCTCTCTTGCTCTCAATAATTTGGGATCAATCTTCCACCATTAAAATAAACAAGTTCATTTTTTTAGTTCTATAAATAAAAAAAATAAGGGCGAAAGAAGAGAAAGGATTCTTGTGCAGATAAGTGAAGCAAGCAACTTCACTGGGGTGCTTACCAGGATCCCTGGTAGTGGAGCAATGCTTGTGGTTCCTTGAGGTGACTCCACTAGGGTCTTGACTAGGCTCGCTAGTAGCGGAGCAATAGCGGGGAATGTGCTTAAAAGATCGGTATAATTATTATCCTTCTCCCTAATCAAAACAGTTGAGGTATGACTAGTCATATGTTGATGTGTTTGAAGTTGAGAAAGGAATATAAGGGACTATATCTTTAACTGTGATAACTGGAAAATCTAGAGAAAACCACATGGAGAGTCAATACTTCCTGAAAGTTTCTACCAGTGTCTCGCCAAGTGTTGTCACTGTAACAAACACCCTCCAAAATTTCACTTACAATTAAATTTTGGAGCCTACATAGGATCTTGTGATTTGTCGTCCCATGGCCACTGCATGGTCATCTAATGTTTTGTAAAATGTTAATCCTTCTTCTAAATGTCAAAGTAACTTGCTCACACTTGTTCTATTTGCAATGAATTCAATAAACACATATATTTTTATGCAAGCTTAGAAGAGGATCATACAACTCTTGAAGGTAAGGCTTGCGCAATCACTGGTGATAGTGACTAGGCAGTCCATAAGCATAATGTACTATGACATATCGACATTTAGTGCGCACTCTCCATTGATAGTTTCCTTCATTTCGATTTCAATTGCACTTTCATTTCGGTGAGTTTTCTCAACTGTCGCTTTGACACCCCATTGTCTTCGCAAGTGTCACTTTTACATTTGTGACTGTCATTTTTTTCATTCATTTTTATAGGAATAATTTTCATGTTATATTCACTCTAACATGTGTTGCTTCCACTATCTTTAAGCTTTTTCAAGTGTTGTTTTCACTTTTCGCTTACTTTTGCAAGTGTCATATTTTGGCATGGGAAGTGTTGCACATCACAAAATGTGGGGTAATGGCTCATTTTAAGGGGAAAATTTGGTATCAATGGGTCATATTTATCATATAGACATGTATTAGATCCATTCCCAAAGTTTCATGCATTGTCGTACTAGTGTGGTCACTATCGTTGCAAAGTAGTGTTGCACCTGGTCGAAGGGCGTCAAGTATGCATTATTAAAGGACAGTACTAATGTAATCTCTGACACTATTGTTTCCTATTCATCATAAATATATGCATTAGACATATTCCCCAAGTCTTGAGCACTGTCATACAAGTTTCATCACTGTCGTTACAAAGTGTACCCTAAGTGTCGCACTTTGAGGAGAGTATTTTTTTGTCGTCGCATTAAGGGGACCATGTTATTTCATAGTCCTGAGTGTTCAATTTTGTGTCATCGATTGTTATGAGTGTCTGATCGTATTTAAGTACTATCTTAGTCCTATATTTACCTCAATAATCCCACACTTAACGAAGTTATAGAAGATCCCTTACCTGACCAACTTGACTTCACTTAGCCTCCTTAAACTACACAGTATGTAGTAGCAAGCCTCAAGTTGATTCCTTGCATCCTGGAACTAAGAAATCCATAGTTCCTACCTCAAAGGACTATGCGTTGTGTAGTCTTAATGCTCAACCCTAGTCCCTTGACCTTCACAAATGTGCAGTCCATCCTCCCATCCAACCTCCTATGGACTGCATAGCGACAAACCTCAAGTTATTGAATTTAGGCTTCTATGATCCATATCAATTTAGAGAAGAATCTTCAGTGAAAATCAAATAGAGATAATTTTGTCAACGCGTTTCGAACCAACTAGTGTGGTTCATGGTCAGGACAAGTTGAATGAAGAGAAGAAAAAATGGGTCACAAAGATGTTGGGTTATGACTTTGAAATCATCTACAAAAAGGGAAAGCAAAATGTTGTTGTAGATGCACTCTCAAGAAAGGGTGAGGATATGGAAGCATTGCTTTGTGCCATTTCTATTATCCAACCTAATTGGAGAACTGAAGCAAGGGATGAATGGAAGAATGGTGAAGAGGTGTGGACACTAATTCAAAATTTGTAGCAATACCCCAATACTTCTAATACATTTAGCTGGAAAAATGATTCATTATGGTGCAAATATCGCTTATATCTCTGTAAAAATTCCCAACTCAAACAAATGATTCTTTTGGAATTGCACACCTCCCCCTAAGGAGGGCACTCAGGATTTTTAAAAACTTATGACAGGATCAAGAAGGATTTTTTTTGGGATGGACTTAAATCTAATATTTAGAAGTTTATGGTAGAATGTTTGTTTTTTCAACAAAATAAAGTTGAGACAATTAATACCCCAGATCTATTACAACCTTTAGCCATTCCAAGTCAGCGTTGGGAGGATGTCTCAATGGATTTTATCACAGGTTTATCCAAATATGAAGGAAAGAGTGTCATCATGGTTGTAGTTTATAGACTCACCAAGTATGCACATTTTTGTGCATTATCCCATCCTTTTAAAGCTAGTACAATTGTTATTGCATTTATGGAAACAATTCAAAAGCTACATGGAAACCCAAAGATTATTGTAAGTGATAAAGATTCCATTTTCACTGGAAACTTTTGGACGAAACAATTTTCTTGTCTTGGTACTCAATTAGTTCATAGCTCATCTTATCATCCTCAATCTAACAAGAAAACTGAGATAATGAAAAAATGTTTGGAAGGATATCTATGTTGCTTTGCATCTAATAAACAAACACAATGGGTCAAGTGGTTACCTTTGTCTGAATGGTGGTATAACACTTCCTTCGATACTACATCAAAAATGACCCCATTTACGACACTTTATGGATATCACCAACTGTCCATCACATCGTCTTTAAGAGAAAATTCTAAAGTTTAAGTAGTGGAAGATCACATCGAGCATCAACAACAAGTTATCCAACTCTTAAAGGATAACCTCACTCTAGCGCAAAATCAGATGAAACAACAAATTGATCAACATCGCGGTGAAATAAGTTTTGACATAGGAGACTGGGTATTTTTATGGCTACAACCATACATACAAATGTCCCTCAAGGAAGCTAAGAAGGATAATAAATTATCACCCAATTACTATGGTCCTTACAAGGTGTTACAGAAGATTGGTACTATGGCATACAAATTGGAGCTTCCTGCATCTTCTTGAGTACACCTAGTTTTCCACGTTTCATGCTTAAATAAGGTTATCAGTGACAATCTGCCAATTCAAACAATGTTTCTAGAACTTGACGAAGAAGGAAAAATTATATTTGACCTTGAAGCAATCACGGAAACAAGAACTCGAAAGCTACAAAATCGATGAATTTCATAGTATCTCATTAAGAGGAAGACCTTACCTGCTAAAGATTGCACATGGGAGGATGAGATTTTTATATAGAAGCATCCATAACTACTAAAGCGTTGAGGGTAACACTTTTCTTGAAGGAGAGGAGCATGTTAGGTCCCTATAATAATAGTGTAGTCCCCTTATTGTCATTTTTAATGTAGCCTCCATATTGTTATTATTATGCTCTTACATTATTATTGTTATGCAGGCTCTGATTATTTTGTAACCCATTAGACTCCTATATATAGAAAGGATGTATTGTCATTTATATCATCCAAGAATCATTCATTTATGTGATGTAAAGGAGGTTGCCCCCTTGAAGAGGCTATTTCTCAAGTCATTGATCTATCATTTTTTTCTATTTTGTGAGTTGGTCGCATAACAGTAACACGCTTCCAGTCTGCTACAAACTACATGTAATTTGAACAACACTCCAACAACTCTTGCACAACTCAGCAATGAAAAAATCCAATGTTGAACAAATAAACATAATGCTCTTTGTATCAAACAACTCTCCACATGGTCCCTACTCCCCATGATTGAACAACGAAGCGACAACTTTTCAAAAGATGTTGGTGTTTTCCAATGCCTCTTATAGATACATAGAGCATGTCTCTCTAAGATACATAGGGCGCACAACACAATACAAAGAGCACACAACAAACTTAACAACTACATAAGCTCTCCTAGTTGTCACCTGATGCTCTGATACCAACATAAAATATAAATAAAACAAATAATTGGAAACGGTGAGGCAACACTCACACAGAGATGCTTCCCACACTCAGTATGCTCATTCATCAAGTTCGATTCAATTACATATATAAAAATACAAAATAGCTTATAGAATTAACCAAACTCCCAAAACATAGGATTTGAAGATCTAATTATGGCAAATACTCCTAACTACCTCCAACCACACTATGAACAATATTCTAATAATTAATTTCTCTATTATTTCTCCATCTACTTTGTCAAGTTAGCTTGGAATATGAAGGGACATGACCCTTCGCCTCACCCATTTGACCAATATATATATATATACAATTCAGTTAAAGAAATAGAATGTGTGGAGAACTGGGTAAGTAGAACTCAAAAGGAAAAAAATGAACTGTAGAAAGGCATAGCTTACAAAACGAGTCTTTTTTATTTGGAATTTGATGCTTGAGGATGTGGCCACTCACCAACCAAGTGTTGGGGAGGTGAATAGTTTGGGATATTAGACTATTTGAAAAATATTTCATTCATTTATGTTTGTATAGTCCATGGGCTGAGATAGTTGTGCATTTTCTTTCACTCTTGTTTCATTCTAGGATGAGGATCGAGCTCATGGACCTTTGTCACTCACATGTCAATATTCCTAGCAAAAATTATATTTGAATGGATTCCATGTGAGTGTTTTCCTCTCAGAAAAGATTAGGCTGAGAGAGAAGAAAAAGTATACGATGTATGAAATTACTAGAATGATAGATATTTTGGAACCAAATCATTCTCTCACTTTACATCAATTCTAGCAAAGGTTCTAAAAATGTCAGTGGGATATGGTAAGCCTAATTTAGAAAGCCACAATTTTGTTTAAAATACTGCCAAAAGGGAAGAACTCAGTGTGATAGAGATAATTGAATAATGTACAGTAAGGGCTTGTGAAGGATCTGCATTGTTGGATAGTTGAAAACAAGTCAAGTGAACAAGTCAAGTTAATGACCTAAGACTAATTGACATATAGGAATTTGAATTGTTCAGGCTAGGTGGTTGTAATCATAGTGGAGAGTGGAAATCTACCAATTGCATGGTGAAGTAATGACCACCCAAGGAAGAAGCAATTGATGAAAAATCCGAAGTATAACTTGGAGTTGATTTGATGCTCAACCAAGGATTAGAGTCTCTTGTGGGTTCGATCACATGAGTTTTTTTTGAGTTGGTGCTCAACTAGGGAATTGGTATCTCATGTGGTTTGGTTTCCATGAATTCATTGAGTTGGTGGTTAATTAGGAGATTGGAGTCTCCTTAGGTTGGTTCCTATGAAAGTTTCAATTAGAGTTGATAAACTTGATTGCACTCTTTATATATTGAGAAAAATTGAAAGTGAATTTTCTTCTAGTCATAAATCTTTTATGTCCATCTGTTTATTCTCAGATGCTTAATTTTGTGAATTTTTTATGGTTAAAAATTGGTTAATTGACTAAATATTGATTCACCCCCTTGAGTATTTCCAAAAAGTTCAACCATTATATTTATCCTATAGGTAGAATGAGAGATTAGCTTAGTCTCACATATAGATATAACATCAAGGCACTAAGTTGAAGTATGAATTGAAGCATGTGAGAAGAGTATCTAAGTCTTATCTATGTTATATGTGCAACATGGGAGATTGTTGACATTGTGGTACTCCATATGTCTATTAATTGCACCCCTTTCTTCATAACTATGGGATATTTTATTGATACTCTTTCCCATCTACGAATAATAACCCAAATTTTTTGGTAGTGACTATGCTAGTTTAAATATCTACTTATTCATTAATGACATGGAGAAACTGGAACCACTATAACAAATAAAATAAACTTATGAGTTTCTCAATGCAAGATTGGATACTTTTCTTTGACCATATATCTATTACTGCTACTGCTACTAATAATAATAAAATCACCAATAAAATTCAACTTCAAACACCTAGATGATGTGCTAGGGTAAGCCCCTTTTACAAGGAGTACACTTCTTCCTAACCATTTCTCATATGTTTGAGGCTACAAGCAAAGCTATGTTTAAGGTTTTCTCTAAGGCCTTGGACTTATCACGCTTCTAATTTTGTGTAAGTAGAAAACATTTTTTAATTTTGTGTAAGTAGAAAACATTTTTTAATTTAAAAACAAAACAAGCAAAAAAACAAAACAAAAAACGTATTCACTTTAGTGAGAAATTAATTCAAATCACTCATTTTTATTGCATTAATAAATTCAATAATTATTTAATTTTCACATTTCAAATTTCCATTTCATTAATATTTCTGTTTCTGTAAAAAGATCTCGAATACTTATTAAAAAAAAAAAAAAAATCCCTCCACTTTTGCATTATCTACCATTTTTAAAATTTGTGAAATAACTTTAATAGGATTGTAAATAATAACCAAATTTGTTTAACCAAATGCAACTTAATGTCAATGATACTTAATAACCAATATTTAATAATACTAAAAACTATTATAAATTAATTAAAAAATTAATAAACAAAAATATAAATAAACATAAACATTTTATTAATGAACGAAATAGAAATTAAATTTTATTTATATAATTTAATATAAATAATTGTAAAATGAGCTATTAGAAAATCATTGAAATGTTGGTAGTTACAAAATCAAGATTGCTAAAATCTTAGAAAGGGTGTACATATTTTCTTTTTCTTCTTCATCACACATATATCTACTTTTTCAAGATAAAAAACAAGTTGATGAGATCTCTTTCTTTGTTTTGGTATTACATCTTAAGTAAGGGGCCATGAGGCGAGCACTACTTAGAAAAATCTTATGCCTACTCTGCATGTGTTTGTATGGTGTTACAACATTTCAGTTTCAAATTTCTGTGACTTGCTCTAAATTGGAATTTGAAAAGCTAGACCTGCTTCTATCCGGGGGATTTGAAATTTTTGTGATTTTTAATATTAAAAGAGAAAGAACAATTTACAGAGGTTTTTAATATCTATGACCTAAATCTTTTGCATGTCATTATTATGTGCATTTATCATTTCACTTCGTAATCCAAAAATATTTTCACAAAGAAAAAGGAAATGAACTGTACGAGGAAAACAATGCATTAATATTCTATTTATAGACTCTCACATGTGTGAGAGCCTATTGATACATGCGAGAGTTATTTTAAGTTGTGTGAGATATTCATATGCACTACATGCTCCCATTTCACATGGAATTTAGGTACATGAGATGTCAGTTAGAGTAAAACACACTTATCTTGGCCACCTAGAAAGAAAGCGAACCCATAAAACATAATTCAATTTCTTTTTATAAGAATTGTTGGGTGATTCGTCTTAAAAATTGGTGGTATTTCATATTGTGCTTCTAAAAGATCTCAAATATTTTGATAAACTCCTACTTAAATGAATAAAATAAATTAGATAGGAAAA
Source organism: Pinus taeda (assembly GCA_000404065.3). Classification (NCBI taxonomy): domain Eukaryota; kingdom Viridiplantae; phylum Streptophyta; class Pinopsida; order Pinales; family Pinaceae; genus Pinus; species Pinus taeda. The sequence continues at coordinate 11,486 of APFE030209011.1, forward strand.
TTATGTAAATTGGAAATCTAAGTTACAAATTTTAATGGAAGGATGAAATGTTTGGTCAATTGTATGTGGATATGAAACTAATCCGAAACCCCAATTCAATATTGAGAAAGAATAGAAAATAAGATAAAGGTTATCCGAGATTGTGGGTAAAATAGCAATATTCCTCATGCAAAATGTTCTAAGCCTACAAAATTTTTGTATGAAATGGCTAATGGAAATTGGTTATTGTTTTAAAAAGGTGAGCTTCTCTCCATAAAATTGAAAGAAAATGGAAATATTAGAAATTTTCTATTTAGAGTTAAAGGATTGAATTATAGAGTAGGTGATATTTGTGAGAATATATTAAACATTGTTTTGGTAACTACTATGTTAGATGTATATCATATTTTATCACTAGTCTTGCAGCAAGAGAAAAATACACCTTCATTTGATGATTTGATAAATATCATATTACAAGAAGAGAAATAGAGGAAGAATATTAGCATTAAGTTTCAAAGTTTAGATTTGGTGTTGATAGCCAAAACCAAAAATCCATACAAAGGAAAAACCATGGAAAAGGAATGTTGAGTTGATTCGGATGTAAAACTACATCAAGATGGGGCATCACCAAAGACAAATACAATTACGAAGAATAATAACCATGTTACTATTATGGTAAGTTTGGACATTATGCTAAGGATTGTAGGAGAAAGAAGTTTTATAATTCCAAATATAAAAGACATGTAAAAGATATTGTTGATAGGGAAGCAACAATAATTAATAATCTCAAAAAATTCAAGTTGTTTATTTTAGATGCGTCATTATCAATAGAAATAAATGATTGTAATGCATGGTTCATACATTCAAGTGCTTCTATTCATGTGACATGTGATAAAGATTGTTTTGAAACTTATCATGAGAACACTAGGAGTGCTAAAATCTATTTGGTCATGACAAATGCTATTAAATAAAAGGTTGATGGAAAATATATGACACTTAAGGTATGGTCAATTCAATTTTAAAAACCTATTTTTACATCCAAAGAAAGAGATGGTGGAGGGTCTTCCAATTTTTAAGAATGGAAATACTAGATGTGATTGTTGTGCACTAGCAAAACAACATAAGGATGAATTTCCTATTAGTATAAAAAAAAGGAAAAGAAGGGCTCTTAAATTAGTGCATATTGATGTGTGTGGACCAATGCAAACTAAATCACTTAAGGTAGCTTCTTATTTTTCTTATATTCTTTGATGATAGAACAAGATTTACATGGTTTTATTTCATAAGAAAGAAAGAAAATGTGTTTAAATATTTCAAATAGTTTAAATACATAGCTTAAAAGTAGACAAGAAAAAACATCATGATCCTTAAAACAACTTAAGAAGGAAAATATCCATTAAGATATTTCATCAAATATTGCAAGGATAATGGGATTCATAAAAAATGAACAATTTCACATAGTACTGATAATTGAATGATGTGGCTAAGAGGAAAAATACAACCTTGGCGTTGTAGCAGCTATAACCACCCTCCAAAATGTTGGCTCACGTGCAAATTTCAGAGCCTACCTTGGATCTTGCGATCGATCATTCCTAGGTCACTTGTTGGTAAGCTGATAATCTCAAGCTCCTCTCCTTGATCTTAAAAGTTGTTCATGTTCTCATATTTTGCAGCATCTATCATCATTGGGCATAGGGATTGTTGTTTGTCATGCAAAGGGAGTGTTTTTTTGCTTCAAGAGAAATCTTGTGCGTATGAGTTGTTTTCACTACATAGACATGTTTCACACTCACTTCATGCACTCTTGTTGCGAAGGTTGTTGCATCAAGCAGAGTATGTTTTATAAATTTTGGATGGTCTACGTTGTATCACTAAGTGTTCGTGTGTGATCATAGTCACGTCCTGTCACTGTTTACATATGTTCCCTGATCTCACACTTAGAAAATTTCCCGAGCAACCTAGCCTCATCCAGCTTCTCAGAACTGTGCACTTTCTTTCTGCAACCCTCAATATTTTTCCCTTACCTACTAGAACTACACAATGCTTAGAGACCTCAGCCTCCCTTGGCATCCAAAACTGCGTAGTGGTTTCATATAGCTTCCTTCCCCCAGACAGAACCCATTGTCATTAGAAACTGCACAGTATTGTCCCTCAATTGCTCAGGCTGCACTGCACTCAAAAATTGTGCATAGGTGTCCTTCTAGAACCCCATCCTATAGCAGTGTCCTATGCCCCAAAATTCTAAAAGGTTTTCCAAGCTGTCTAGTCTGTCTTACAACTTGAAACTACGCAGATGTGTCCTCCCGGAACCCATCCCGTAGCACTGCCTTACATCCATAAACTGCATTGTATTGCCTCTTAGCTGCCTAGGCTGCACTACACTCAGAAACTATGTAGATGTGTCCTCCTAGAACCCCATCTCGCAGTAGTGTCCTATGCCTTAAAACTATGCAATGTTGTCCAAGTTGTCATGTCTGTCTTGCATGTAGAAAATGTGCAGATGGGCCTCCCAAGGTCTCATTTCAGAAACACTCACTGCTCACTGAAACTGCATTGATTTATCTTTCAGTGACTACAAAAAAGATGACAAGCTAAGATCACTCCCAAGGAGTTGAGGAGAAGGACCAAGAGACTAAGTGATGGAAAAAGATCAAAACCTCATGCAAACTCCATTGGATGGATGATCATCTTGAGGGTAAGTATGGTAAGTGAAGAACACCTTCCGAAGTACATCTCTTAGCTGAGTTTGTGGGACTACTTGTCATTGTCATATCATCCCGTCTTCAGTAACAAGCATGTGTGAAAACACAAAAGTCATTTCATGTGTTTCCTCTACATGTCTTGCTTCCTTTTCTCTTGTTTGACTAATTGTCGTCTTTGGCATGTTGATTGCTATGTCGTGCTTGCGACCTTGTTCTAGTGATATCGAAGGTTTGTCTTTGTGTGCATGAGTTGTTCTAAATATCTAAACACCCATCGTACTCACACACAAAGTTGTAGACACTATCACGCAAGTGTCATCACAATCGTTTAATGACCCATCTTAAGTGTTGCACTTCTCACTCTCACCTTTATACGGTTGCACTGAGTACATTGTCTTATTAGTTTGAGGTGTCTTGTTGTCGAGTCGTGCTAAGTGTGTGTTCACAAGGTCATATATACACGAGTCCACTCACTCACACACTTAACCATTTTTCCCGAAGATCTGTCGACTGGAAAACCTTCCATCAACTAGACCTCCACTAAGCTGAACTATGTAGTCTTAGCCCTCAGTTACCCTGCATTGTTGCTAAAAACTGCGCAGAGCTTGAGGTTGTCCTCCAAGGAACCCTGCACTACGCAATTTTGGAAATGAGCCAACTGACTATCTCCCAGAACTACACAGAAGTTGTCTAAGAATCCATTCCATTTTGTGCTTCCCCCAAGGCCATCCACCAATCCTCCCTCTTGTCAACCGAAAGATCCAACTTGAGTTGTGACCCAAGGTTGCACTCATCCCCAAAATTGCACAGTAGTTTTCCAGCTAGCCAACCTGCACTGCCTATAGAAAGTGCGTAGACATGAGGGACATGCCTCTGCTTCCTGTCACTGCACTATCATGAGAAATTACGCCATTTTTCCAAGCAGTCCCCCTGTTGGCTTGCTCTGCTCTCTTTCTAAAAATTACGTAGTTTTAACTGAAAATCCTCCTACTTCTCGAAACTCCACTCAACCCGGAAACTACGCATTCATGTCCTACCTTGACTGTCTCCTAGAATTGCACAGTTCTTACCAACATCTCTCGAAGCTTGATCCCAACCTCCTCTAGAAAACTGTGCAATTTTTATAGCCAGTGCTACTTGCTGCCTACACTGCCTCCCTTGAAAAACTGCACAATGCTACCTCCCAACTAAGCCTTCTCCTGTAGATTTCACTACTATCCCAGACTGCTCAAATCAGTATCCCAGTGACCTCTGCACAGTTTTTCCTGATAGTACCCTGGAGCCCTGCATCCTGGCCTAAGTTGTGCTCTACGCAGTCTCAGTACCTTGTCCTCCTTCTTGGTCACTTAGACTGATCACAAAAAACAATGCATCATGGTAGATTAGGAGATTTATGGATTGGAAGTCATCTCATCATGAGTTATTGAACAAGTAGGTACATGAATGGAACATGGTACGATGATGAACGATATGAAGAAGGATCACCTGCTAGAAGACTTGATCCCTATTGGATGAACACGCGAAGCATACCAAGTAGCAAGCGAAGGAGATAAATACACATGCATGAAACATTAAGTGAATACCAAGACCATCAAAGGCCCCGCACACTTCGAAATGCAGAGGTGAAGATATGATACACCAAGAGCATACTCATCACCCAGCAACATAGCAGCTTGACACAGACACCACAGTCAACATGTTCATGTCAGCAGTGTCATGTCGAGTTGTGTCATGAGTCGTCTCAGCCACATCACTGCTTTGGGCCATACTTGTTGTCATCAATGTAATGTAAGATGGGAGACTAAGAGACTAACACATGAATTTGAAGAGTCATGTAAGTTGAAGTTTCATGAGGGAAGTTGAAGAGTCACAAGTGTTAGTTTCACCCTTGGCTATATATACCCCTCATTTGTACATGCAAATGAATTTTGACCTTGGCTCCTCCCACATAGCCTTGAGAGTCTGTAATCTTTTCTTTGAGGAGAGAGTAGTGGCTCCAATGCTCCACTACTGGGGCTAGTGATGTATGGTGTACGAATGTGTCTTGGAATTTTTGCTAATTTAGAAGCCTGTCACAGGCCAACATTTTTTCATGCATGTGTTGTATTCGTTTGTAAGACTATTCTTTAAATTCTTTTAATGCATGTTTTCTTAACTTGTACTAGGATAGTTGAACTACTTTGGTTATTCTAGTGCATATATTGTTGAATATGTGTAATGGTTGCTATTGTTGTCTCATCCGTGTGGACTACTCCACTGGACACTAGACATATTCATTCTTGTATATTTGTTATAAATACCATCACATCCATGTGGACTACTCCACTAGGTGTTGTACGTGCTACTCATTTACCTTAGTGTTTGTCACTGTTGCATCCGTGTGGACTACTCCTCCGAAGGCTGTGTAGATCTTGTTATGTTGTGTGTGTCTTTACCTAAGTTGGGACTACTCCCTCCCGAACAAAGACTCACTTTCACCCTCCCCCTCTACAGTGAAGGAACTTAGACACAAGTTACACTAAGCACTCACCAGGCACACGTAGCTCACTTTTTGAAGACCAAGTATATCACTCTCATGTGCTGACAATCAATAGCTAAGGCATATCTTTAAGATAATGGAAACCTGGCCATCATACGGAATGAGACTCCTACACCAAATGTTGTGAGGTCTAGTTGGGACTTCATATTGGGGAGATCCCCTGAATGTTGGCAGATCCAACAATGTCAAGATTTATGGCGCTAGAAGGAGTGCCATATGACAAGTTGAGCCCATTGCATCCGATTTGAATCTCTTATCAAAATGTATCATACACAAATCATGCTCCCAAGGTGTTTCTCCCATTTCTCCCTTAATCAACTATCACTCCCTGATGAGCTTCTCGGTCACTTGCCCTTGTTAAAGTTTGACGGTGAGGACAAAATGTTCATAACCAAGCACATTTATGATTCTTTTCATTGCTGTGAATCTCATGAAATCGATAGCGAAGAGCTTGTTTGTGTACTTTTCTTCCTCACCCTTAAAGGTCATGATAATCATGGTGTAATACCCTACCACCTGCTTCCATCCATTCCCTTCTTACACTCCTCAAGGAGCTCCATCAAGCCTTTGATAAGTATAAACACTAAGATGTCTATGAAATAATTTCTCATTTAAGAATGAAGTCTGGCAAATCAATTGAGGACTTTGCTGCCCGCTTCCTTCACCTTTGTCACAAAATTCCTAAATAGTTTTTGGACCTTGACTTCATGAGCCAAGAGTTGAAATGCTTGGTTCATGTTTCCCAACATGACGAACCTCCTGATTTCCCTTCTTCCTCAACCCTTGCAGATCATGAGGCCCCTCAGTTTACAGAGGAGGAGCCCAACACCCTGTTTGTTCCTTGTCCTCCTCCCTTTCGAGTCTTGAAGTGGGTGCCCCCTTGCAGCGATTGTAAAGTTGAGAAATCCATGCAGAGGGTGCTCCTTCACAACAGACGTAGAGCTAAGAAATATGCGCAAAGGGTGCCCCTTCACACTAGTTTCAAAGCTGAGAAATCTGCGCAACATGTTCACAACCCATAGTCTCAGTCATCTCCCACTCCAATGGAGGAAATTACATAATGGCTCAGAAATCCTATGGCAGAGACTTATTCCTCCATTCTGCAAGAGGACATCACCATTCATACCCAGTTCTCGAGTTTGATCCGCATCTCTGCCATCCTCCATCATCTATAAGCCATACCTCCTTGTACCATGACTTGCTTCATCAATCCACTGCAGCAGCTAGCCATGCGCTCTCTCTTGATTCTAAAGTTGCTGGCTCAAATTTCAGTCATGTGCAAGGCAATATCATTACACATGTGGAGGAGCCAAAAAGGTGAAGACACAATCAATTCCTCCTCTATGCTTCAAAATGGTTCACATCAAGACAATGAGCTTTCATTCTTGAATGATTCTCAACCCACTAATCTTGGTGAAACATCATGCACAATTAATTCTTTTAATCAACCTCCAGTATTGGGTTGTCATCACTCCCATTCTTCCATATGTTGTGATGAACACCTAGGCACATCATGATCTGTTGTTCTCTCATGTACATTCTAACTCAGATTTGCAATGCACATTGGTCAAAGTAGACATCCATATCGAAACTTCCTTTGTTTTGGCTTGTATGGGCCTGACCCACGTTCAGAGGTGATTTAGCCAAGCAAATCCCAGTACTACTGGCCCTTTTGGCAACAGTCCGCGGAGCACAAACTAAGGTCTCACCCGAAGTAGTATGGGAGGGTGTTAGAACCAGGTTTTCGCACCCTAGGGATGTCTGATGAGCTTCTAGGGGTCCGCGGTTTGACCCTACACGTTGCTACGCACACTTGTTATCCCTTCGCAACCTGCAATGCTGCTTGTGCGCAGCCCTAATCGAGGCGCAACCCGTGATGTCCAAGTCCCTTGCTATGTAATGTGTTATTATCTGGTTACTTAACTTGTTTATGTAAGACTAATGATTATTATACCATATTCAACAATCATATGAGTGTGCGCAATAAAGAAAATAGTATAAACGTAAAGAAGGCAACGCATAGCAGATATTGTTAGGTTCCTATACCAATAGGTGTCATTTTTCATGATTGAATGTGGAAATGCCAAATATGATCATCCTTTCCATGCTGCAAAGGTTCCATATTATCAATAAATCAAAAATTCAAGAAAAAGAGAAAGGAAAGGAATCCCAAAGAAAGACCAGGGAAGTGGCTTGTTAAAATGCTACTACTATACTACATGTTGTATAGCAAGTTCAGAATGTACAATCACTAACTTTCTCCCAATTGATGAATAGCTAGACAGTTTAACCCTGGCTAGATCATGTTTAAATTTCTTGTTTTAGAATAGAGAATAAGGTCTGCTCAAACAATTCAAGCTTGGCAGATCACTAGATGAGATAGAGAATTAAGGGGCCCAACTGCTCAATCTGAGCCCTTGGTAGAGATAAGGATAGATTTAGATAGGAGGGCAGCCAAAAGAAAATAGTAAAAGCAGGGTTTGCTAGCTCAAATGCACCCAATCAAAGGAAGCAAAAATGTTAGGTGTATTAAGCTGGGTAGGCAGATAATTCTAATGTTGCAGAAGCAGGTTGGTATTCATTTTTAATGAGCATCAAAAAAATCATGGCAAAGTGGCTACAGTTCAGTGGAGCATGACTGATTTCCCCTCTCATTTCCCCAAGAACCTTCACTAACATCCCCTAGGGATATTGGGATTTGCTCAATGGTCCTAATTCATTTCATTTTTTGAGAATTACTAAGTGAAATGTTGTGTTTACTTGGTCAAAACAAGCCACATTTCTTGTGTAACATAATCATCCCATTTCCCTTTCATTTTCCTAAAAAATCTAAGTTTTGCCTTATAAACTTAGCATTTTCCTATCATTTGTCATATTAACACCCTAACTTTATCATATAACTCCTATATAAAGTTTCCCTACCCCTACTATATATAAAAAACAAAAAACCCAAAAACATTATACATATCCCGCCCTAGCCTAATATGGCTATATTTAAATTTCTTGGGAGTCATTGGTCCACCTGGGGCCAATGACAACCCACCACGTGTTCCGCCGGGATTTGTTAGACCTTTGGTCAAACAAATAACCACAATCTGCCATGCAATAAACTGGGTTTTAATTAACATTTGGTTAATTAAATAACCATACCCCGATAACCCAAAGTTTTCAACCCCCGCGAAACATTACAAAAACATTAAAATAACATGCGGGCCCCTTTTCATAAACCATCGCCAACCCACAATCTCGTCAACCATTGGATCACACCCTCAAGATCCAACGGCTCACAGTAATATCGGAGGCGCCCCAATGTCCGAACGTTAGTACCCAATGGACAGCGGTATTCCTGCCATACCCGAGGACACCTGTCGCATTCCTATTGCATCGGGCCCGCTCTGACATAAACGCACCCGTACCAAAAGCGGTCCGATGAAAACCATAAACCGTCGTTTTGTCCCGCTGCCCGCGTCACCATCACTTCAGAACCACGCCAGCGCCCGCGCTACAGTGCATCCGCCATGTCCGCCATGTCATCCCACCATGTCAGCGACCACGTCACCTTCCGTACTCCACTACCGGACAAAATCTACGTCATGCTGACGTCATCCCCAAAAAGCGCCAAAAGCCAGAAAAAGTCCAAATTTTGTTAGAAACCCGTGACAGTGATGGTTTTTTGTTTATTTCTATTCGTTGTATTACAGATCCTGTGCATGTGAATTACGTCCAATCCAACACCAATGTTCCAGTCCGCCACCTAGGCGAATTCACTCTGCAAACTAGGCCCCCTCAGCTCAGTCTGCAACTGCATTTCGCACCTGACGTCCATAGAACAGGTATTTACCCACAATTTACTCATAAACCCTATTTTTCCAAGTATTTCTATAAAAATCGCCCGGATAACTAGAATTCTACCCAAAATCACAATGATGCCTCTGTACCTCTGCACTATAGTCACCACTATACCCAATTTTTTCAAAAGTAATCCTGTGAACTGTCTTTCCCTCTGCAAAATCGCCTGTCGAGCTGAATTTAAGCTCATATTCTCTGCATTTCACTCACACATCCAACAATTTCAGTATATAACCCCAGATAAAAACACAATGAGCTGATAAAAACAGGAATGTACCAAAGTTTTCTTTCCAAGCCACCTGTCTATAATTTTCCTCTGCAAAAAGAATCCAAGAAAATCCCAAATATTGAGTTAAATTTGCCAAAACACCAGCAAAACGAGCGCCATTTCCACTATTTTATCCAACTTCCCAACTAAACTCTGCAAAATTCGTTTTTCTTACCATGAATGTTACCCAGTGAGGTGATTACAAGATAAAACTCAGTCTGCAATTTCCTGAGAAAAACATCAGAGCCAGTATTCTATTTTCTGTTGTTGCATAGACCTACACTCCAATCAAAAACACAGACAGTGGAACCATGGAGGCTCCAGTCGCTCTGAACATTGCACCTTTGAATGCACCATCTAAGGACTTGAAATGGTTACCTCTGACAGACAGGGACTTCTAGATTAAGGATATGATGGGTCTTAAGTCTCACTTGCAAACCTTTTGTCAAATTAGAAATAACCACAAGAGCAACACTGATGTCCTGAGAATCTGGGAATCCAATATGCCTATCTATTACCTCCCTTCAGTGAATGTGCTGCCTGATTTCATCCATTTGTGTTGTGCAAACTATGATCCCACACAAAGAGCAATCCTGACTCCATCTCGACCTGTAATCTTCTATATTACTCCTTCGTCCATAAATGAGATGTTGAACTTTAAGCCAACTCAGCCTCTGGTTCCTCTCACCATGAAACTTCTGCTTGATCAAGGTGCAAAGTTGCCTAGCTCAGAAATAACAAGACTAGGTCCGTTGTTCATGCTACCACAGTGCTAGCCTGATCATCCTCCTCCTTATCATCAAGTCTCATTCAATGAGACAGGGAATCTCCTAATAGACATGATATCCTACATTCTAGGATACAAAACCAGTGAGTTTGTTGATGAAACTGTGTTTGTATTGATGTCTATATTCACTCTAGGACAACCCCTTGCTGTCATGTATGACTATGCCACCTTCATAGAAAATAAAATCCATGAGCAATTTATGATTTTGGAGAGAGAAAGAGTGTTCAAGTATACATCCTATATATATCATCTGTTGTTGTACTATCATCCTGATAGTTTCCAAGTTCCTCTTAAAAAACTAGACTCCAAAGGAGAGAGGAGATCTGTCATTTTCTGGACCTCAGTTTTCCATGAAGTTCACCTCTCAACTTATACATATTGTGAGTTCATTTACATGTTAATTTACCCAGCCACTTCGCAATTGATGATGACTCGTCCTGGCAGGCTCACTGCTGAAATGCAGAGAATTTTGCATCTTTCAAGGGGCTACAACATTGGTGACTGGTATTTTTACCAAAACCATACAATGATCAGGATTTATGGTTGTGAATTGTCCCCCTACAAGCTACCGAAATATGTCCCCATGAGACTCTTTGCCCTGGAATACTTCAGGCAATTTAGTAGTGTAAATTTGACTCATTTCCATGGTAAAAACAAAAAGGCACAGCTCAATATAAGACATCAATTGGGACCTTTTGTCTTCAATAAGAGGGAAGAAGCCTGGAATGATGTAGACAAGATACTAAGAGATGAACTTATGTTGAAACAAAGTTTTTATTGGGCACCATACGACCCTGAACATTTCATAAGCTTTAGAAGAGTCAAAAACAAGCTTTCAGGATATGTGCACCAGTTGATCCCTTGAATTGAACAATATGCTAATCGACAGGAATGGGTAGAGGGCACACTAGTTGAAGAGCTTACTAAAGAAGAGAGATTATAAAAAGAAATGAAAGACTTTGAGAAGAGAGTTGACCTGGATTATTTTGGACAAGTCCCCTTCACACTGCCTCAACATATTGGAACGAGCACATCATTTGAAACACCTTCACAACAACCTGCCCAAGAGACTACTCCACCTGCAGGAAAAGGAAAATAAGTACAGTGTCCAGAGCAGCAAAATACAATGGAAAATCAACCATCTACAGCCCAGGAAAAGGGTCAAGAGCAGGGCCCTTCAACACAATCAAAGGCAACAGATATCCATGTGTTACAAACTCCTCTTAATGAGGAAAGAGCCAAAAAAAGGGACAGACCAGAAGAGACACCCATAGGAGCATCTACAGAACAACAAGGTGAGAAGAGGCAAAGGTTGAACCCCTACTCTGAAGAAGAGTTCACAGAGGAAACAATAGGAAACCTTAGGGGTGAGGGAACATCTGAATAGCAGATCCCTCCAGTTTTGGAAACATCTACTAGCTCATTTCAGCAGGAGCAAGAGAGATAGCCTGGTGTGGAGGTTACATCCACCAAGCAACAGAGAGAGCAAGGCTCTGACATCAAGAGAGCCTTCATTGAAATCAAGGCCAAGAATGAACCAGTAAGGTTCCAGTTGTATAACCAATTGTTGAGAATGGCTCCCACCAATCAACAAAGGCTAATGGTAGCCTATGATATTCAAGCAGGGAAGATGATCCTTAGTCACTTCAAGCCCACCATACAATAGCCACAGTCAGCTGCTAATTATATCAGGACCACTCTGGAAGTTCTTGCTAAAGACATCCACCCAAGGGACCAGATTGAGTTACATAAATAGGCTGGAGAAATGGTATACTCCACCTTGGCAGACAAAGCATTAATGGCTCATAAACTGCATAACTCATTGTACAACACTTCTGCCCAATTGGAGTTGGAAAGGGCCTCCTCATTAGCCAAGGATAATTGAATAAAATCCTTGGAAGAGATTATCATAGAATTGGGACATGATCGCAAGGATCCCAAAGGCACATAGGCCTTAATAAGAAAGAAGGAGGAAGACATAGTAGCCCTTAAAAGACAACTTAAGCTGCCAGCTACAATACACCCTTAGACCATAGATGTGGCACAACAAAAAGAAGAGGAGGATGTGGTTAGTTTATTAATGAGGATGAATCAAAGATTGCTGGATACAAAGAAAGCTTTGGAAGCAGCACTACAAGGAAAAAAGGAGGAGTTGGCCTCTCAGCCAGTCCAAACAGCTCCAACTCTTACAGTTCCTCCTCCAACGGTCATCATAACAGCCCCCCCCACTAATCCAACATCAATAGCAGGTACCTCAACTTCAGCAGCAGCAATACAAGATGCCAACTTGAGCATGGAAGAGATGATGAAAGAAATAAAGGCTTTGGAAATCCAAATGGCAAAATTAAAAGAAACCAAGGAAAAACTGGCCAAAATTGAGGTAAGTTATGACAAATCAAAAATGACTGTAGCTGAGAAGACAAGGGAAGTGAAGGCCTTAGAGAATAAAATAAAAGCCTTGCAGAATGACCTCATTCTTCATAGAACTCTAGCAGAAATCAGGACCATTTTGTGGGATAATATTGGCCAATCTATTGCTGATCAATGAACAACAATACAAACTATTTTTGACCGGATGGAATTGATAGGGGTAGCTCAATACGAAACTCAAAAGGCTAGAGCATTATTGGCAAACAAGCCTGAGCAATCCAATCAATTGATTCATTTTTTGAATACTCATACCAGTGAGCAGTTAGCATCTCTAGACATTTAGAATAGGACAGAGACTATTTTGAGAGTCAAGAAGGTGCTGACTATGAGGAATTTTGTTCAAACTGTAGAAAGAAAATGTCAAGAAATGCAGATAGAGGTAGATGCCTTCAGACAGAAACTTGCAGTATTACAGAGCAAAGGTTTACCCAGCCTATTCACTAGCAATGGGAGGTTGTTAAAACAGGAACAGTATGCTCACACGCTAAATACCTATGTGACCAATCACATTACAGCATCATCAAGCAGCTCAGAAGAGACAGTGCCTCCCTCTGGACAAAGTTTATATGATAAACTGGAAAGTTTGTTTTTTATTGAGCATGAGATAGCACATCTCTTTGAATTCCAGCCAATTATTACAGGTATACGGAAGCTGATGAGACATTGATTAAACTGAAAAATCATCAATTACCAACAGATCAATGGTGGCAGAGCATGTTGGAGGTCTTACCAAGGTATTTTTATTCTCCTTTTTCTAAATTGTCTGCATTACAGGTAAATGGTAATATAAGGGTCTCCTATCAGAAAATCAAATCGACCAAGGATGGAATTCGTGCTAAAAAGGCGAAACAAACTTGGGCACACGTGGCAAGTGACAGCACATCAGGAACGCAAATCAGGGAAGCAGCCATCAACCGACTATCTGAGCCAAAACGTCAGCAATAACAGGACACCTAAAGTAGCCAGTACAGCATAGTTATTTCCTCATTCATTGCTGCGCAGTTTTCCACATCAGTTATTTCCCCTGCCAAAGTAGATGGATAAATTTATTACTTGATATTTTCCTACAGGATATTTCGTAAAATTCTTATAAATACTTTCTGAAGAGATGTATTATTGTTGGCTGGTGAATATCATTCTGGACATGCTCTGTAAGTTTTGAGAACTCTTATGAAATAAAAATTGTTGGAATAATGTGTTGGTGAACTTGCTGGTTGTGGAATTAATGGCAGAAGGATATGTTGCAGAACTCTCGTGTTAATACATGGATCAATAAGTTTTCTTTACTCTCATGTTACTGTATATGTGTTTTATTTATCATCTAAATATCATGCTCTAAGTTACAGGAAAAAAGGATAACTCAGAATTTACTTTTTTGTACTCTATGTTCAATTCCTGTAATTTTTTATGTTTTCCACAGGACTAGCATAGGCAAGAATTCTTGACTGCTCTTGTCTCCCTGCTTCTTCCACTCTAAATATCATCAAGGAATTCTTAACTGCTCCCTGATAATGTTTTCACAATTTCTCTCTATTAACATAATTAAAGATTCTTGATTGCCTTTCATTCCTTGACTTCATTTCATCTTATTTCAGCTTGAAAGTTGTTCTGTGTTTAATTATCTTGCTCTGTAATCTTCCTACTGCCAAAGGAACCATACCCAAAGGTTCATTTCTATTAGACTCCATCAACCCAATGGTCTGATCTTCTCTCATATTACAGCCTTTTTCTACTGAATGTCATCTTCCAAACACCAAACAAAAGTTGTGCTTCATAACTAGCCTAACATATAATCAAACAAATCTAAATCACAAAGAGAGAGCCCTCTCTAGTTGCAGATTGGCTAGGATCTGCAGCTAAAAGATTGGTTAGTGGTTACCTCGGCCATATTCCCTTCTGGAGGCAGGGAACAACCTGAGTGATAACATTATTGGCGACTCCACTGGGGACTTGAATTACTGTTTGTTACTAATGTCTATTTTCTAAATCTACAGATGAAGTCTGAAGTCAACCAGGTAGCATTTGAAACTGTTTTTGTTGTGCATTTACAGGAGTAAATAAATGTTGCTTCAGTCAATCTCTAGTTTAGTTTTAGGCTCTAAACATTTGTTCCAAATATTTGATCAGTCTCCCTGTTTCAACATATTCAAAGGTAAGCCCAAAGCCCCCTACATTTCAAAATAACTTCCTTCAAAATATTGCAGAAATTAGTAATCTTCAAATACCCCTAGAAAATACCAAAAACTAATTTAGAAGCTGGCTCCAAAAAAGAAAACTCGTTACACCAGATCAAATCCAGATCCTAATCCTCCAGCTATTTTTGAAAATCATAACTTGATCCCTAAAACCCTTAGGAGAAAAGAAATTCTAGAATCTGTTGATTTAGACCTTGATATACTTCAGCAAAACCTTACAAAATCTGAGCTTACCCCTAGGAGAGCAACAGTCCTTTCTATCAATACTACAGCCTCTCCAAGTTCTTCATCCACACCTCAAAGTATTCTTTCCACTCCCCCATCCATCACCCATATTTCCACTCCTTTCCCCTCTGTTCCAGCCATCTTATTCCTTCCTGTTGTCCCATTTATCCCTATAAATATGGCAAACCATTATGCTCCTTTGCAGTTTCCTACCAATCCAGGGGCTATTCCTTAAGACTACCAAAACAAAATCACGTATTTTGATGGTATTGGCTCCTATACAACTCAACAACACACCAAGAAAATGCAATATTATTTTGAGAACTATGAAATTGATGATGATGATGTGAGAATGAAGATCTTTGTCCAAAGTCTAACTGGTGATGTGAGGACCTGGTTTAGAGCACTTGCTACAAATTCTATAGCTAATCCAGAAGCCCTTTATCATCCTTCTTAAATAGATGGGAAAATAAGAAAGACCCTTTACACATTTTAACTGAATATGACAACTTGAAAAGGGGCCCACAAGAAACTGTTCAAGACTATTGTGCTAGGTTCAATAATGTCTATAATGCTATTCCTCAGAACCTTAGACCTCCTCCTGGCCTAGCCTTGATGAAATTCCCTGATGGATTTGATTCTGACATGGCATATCAGCTGAGGGAAAGAGCCCCATTAAGCTTAGCAGACATGTAGAATATAGCCGTCAGTGTAGAGGCAAACCTGATTGCTAAAAGAAATCGAGCTAGAGCTGAAAGAAGAAAAACTTTCAAAGAAGAGCCTTCGACATTTGAGAAAAAGCTAGATGCAATCATTAAAGGTATGGACAGACTTGGAGATAGAGTGGAAACTATTGAAAGGAAATCATCCTTTGAAGGGAAACCAAGTAACACAGCAAGAAACCCAAACTTTAGAAAGAATCAAAACCCTAATGCTAGAAGGACTGGCCGTGATCAGAACATTAGACCCCCATTTCAAGAGAATTATGCTGAAGCCTCAACCTCCAGTGAGCCAACAGAGGATACCCAAATTAATCTAATGGGTTTAAACAGTGAGCAACAAATTTTCCTGACACAGGATGATCAAGAGGCTCATAATTTGAATCAATTTCAAACCAAGTCTGGAGAATCATTTGATTTCAAAGAGGGCTATGATGCAGCAGTCTATGAGGTCCATAAGCAATACAAATTGAGAAGTAGAACAATAAATGTACCCGAACCTAGTAAATTGAAAGATACCAAACAACCTAAGAGAGTTAAGGATACTTCTACCCTCACAGAGCTCCCTGCTGAAACAGACCTCAACCCAAAGGAGCCCATCATAGAGGATATTTCAAACCTGCATTAGTCAAACAATCAGCCATCTTCTTCCTTCTTTCCAAAAGAAAATCTAAATAGATCTGATGTAGTAAATTCTAAAATAGATGCAGTTCCTAACAACAGTCCTGATAAAGAAAAGAACATGGAAAACACAATAGAAAAGGAAAATTTTGTTGTCCACAATACAAGAATTCAAGTGGAAAAACCTTTCAACCTAGAAACAGAAATAGGTAAGATAAAAATAGCCATGCCACTATCAGAATTGGCTAAACATGAGGTTTACAGGGAACAGATTAATAGGTCACTTCAAATATCAGAGACTAGGGATGCAGTTAATGTCCTAGATGACCAACCAGAGCTGTTTTTTGGTCCTGAAGTCAATGGTAAAACAATAGATCTCAAAACCTATGATACAAACATAATTTAGCATAATATCCCACTGGAAAAGAATACCACCCCTTTTAAGCAGAAATTAAGACCTATCAGCCCTCTCTTATTGCCTTTGATTGAGAAAGAGATTAAGAAGCTGTTGGATGCCAAAATCATAGTTCCCCTAATGTATTCGAAATGGATAGCTAACATTGTGGTAGTGAGAAAGAAAAATGGAGAAGTCAGGCTTTGTGTTGACTTCAGAAATCTGAATAAGTGCTCTAAAAAAGATAACTATCCCTTGCCTAATATGGAACACTTGTTGCAAAGAGTTTTAGGGGCTATAGTCATGTCTTTCTTAGATGGATTTTCAGGTTACAATCATATTGTTGTACATCTTGAAGATCAGGAAAAGACCGCCTTCAGTACTCCTTGGGGCACTTTCATGTACTCCAAGATGCCTTTCGAACTAATAAATGTTGGGACAAATTTTCAAAGGGCCATGGACATAGCATTCGTGGGAGAGAAGGACAAGTTTCTCCTTATTTATCTTGTTGACATAATAGTCTTCTCCAGCAGCCACAAAGATCATTTACAACATTTGAAGAAGGTCTTCCTAAAGTGTAGACAGTTTGGAATTTCAGTGAACCCAAAGAAGTCACAGTTTGCTCTAGAAGAAGGCAAACTTCTGGGACATATTGTTTCTGTTGAAGGTGTGAAGATTGATCCAACAAGGGTTCAAGCCATTCAAACATTGTCCATCCCAAGGTCAAAAAGAGACATTCAATCCTTCCTGGGTAAGATTAACTTTGTAAGGAGGTTCATTCCAAACTTTGCAGAACTTGTAAAGAACGTCACTTCCATGGTGAAGAAAGGAGCGGAAATAAAATGGATAGATGCTTCAAGAAGCTCTTTTGAAGCCATCAAGCAAGTTATCATGGACGCTCCCACCCTAATCAGCCCAGATTACGCTAAGGAGTTCTGTATCTTCTCTTTTGCCTCTTTTGATACACTTGCAGCAGTTTTATTGCAGAAAAATGATGAAGGCGTAGAGGCCTTTTCCAGCAAAATTTTAAGGGATGTTGAACTAAGATATGAACTTATTGAAAAAAATCTTATGCTCTCATTAAATCTTTAAAAGCATTCAGAATTTATATTCTGCATTCCAAAGTAGTTGCATATGTACCTTCAGCTTCAGTAAAAGATGTCTTAACTCAGCCAGATATTGATGGGAAGAGAGCTAAATGGATTGCAAAATTCATAGAGTTTAACATAGAGGTGAAGCCCACTAAGCTTGTCAAAGGCCAGGGCTTGGCTAAAATTATGGCCGAAGAAAATTATAGCTTGTTAGACATAAATTCCCTGAGTCTGAATTCAAATGATGAGAAAACAGAGGGAGCAACTAAAGACCAAAAGTAGAATCAGTCTTTGGCTACAAATATAGCCACATGTGAATGGTATTACAACATAGTTCATTTTTTGCACAAGCTAGAAGTCCCTCCAGGGCTTAGCTCAAGTCAAGCTTGTGCCATTAAACTCAGATCAGCCAAATTCTGTCTTGATAAAAATCTGCTTTATTGGAAGTACCCATCAGGAATCCTCTTGAGATGTCTAGATAAAGAACAATTTGTGGAAGTCATACACCAGTTCCGTTCTAGCATTTGTGGAGGGCATCATTATTGGAAAACCACAGCTCACAAAATCTTGAGGGTTGGATATTATTGGCCTACTCTGTTTTCTGATGTGTTTTCTTTTGTAAAATCTTGTGACAAGTGCCAAAGATTTGCAGGAAGACAGTAGCTAAAATCTCTGCCCTTGAAGCCAATACATGTCAATGGTCCCTTCTAGCAGTGGGGTTTGGACTTTATAGGCGAGATCAACCCACATTCCAATGGCCAACACAAATGGATCTTGGTAGCCACCGATTATTTCACCAAGTGGATTAAGGCTATACCCACTAAGAATTCCAATCATCAAGTTGTCATAAAGTTCTTGAATGAGAATATTTTCACTAGATTTGGTTGCCTAACCAAACTAGTCATTGATAATGCAGCAAGTTTTAAGGCAAAAGAATTGGTGGACATGACTGAATCCATGGGCATCCAAGTGGTGCATTCTACCTCTTATTATCCTTAAGGAAATGGCCTGGGAGAATTATCTAACAAGAGTCTGGTAAGGGTAATCAAAAAATCGTTAGAGGACAAAAAAAAGAGCTGGGATTCCAAGTTGAAGTTTGCACTATGTGCTGACAGAGTTACCATCAAAAATTCCATAGGGAATTCTCCATTCAAACTAGTTTATGGCGTTGATGTTGTTTTCCCCATCCAGCTGATTCTCCCTATGGCTAAGTTCTTGCAAGAAGAACAGGATGAAGAGAATGATATGGTAAGAATAATGAATAACCTGGTTGAAGTACAGAAGATCAGAGAGCAACTGGTTGAGAAGTCAAAAGCTCATTAGAAGAAAATCAAAGAAACCTTTGACAGGAAGGGAAAAGTGGACAATTTCCAAGTTGGTGATTGGGTGCTTAAATGGGTTGCATTTAAGGAAAAGAAAGGTAATCATGGTAAGTTTGACTCCTTATGGATAGGTCCATTTGCCATCACTCAAATTCAGCAGAACAATACATTCATTCTGCACAGTGTAGAAGGAGAAGGCACTTTTGGTAGCCCAATGGGCGGTTTTTGAAACTTTATTTCGTTTAAGGATTTAAAGCCTTGTCATTGTAAATATGCTTTTCTAGTTTTTATTTTCATTACAAAATAGACTCCATGCCCAATGGAACACTAGAAGGAAGATTTGAATTTTTTTTCAGGAAAGGCATTGATCTGTGATCCTTGAAACCTCACAAGGAGGATTTCATCTCTAGAAGGAGCCAGTGTTAGCTTTTCTAGAAAAAGGCCCACAAATTGATCCATATAGGCTCTAAAAGTCTCCAAATTTTCTTAAAAACATACCAATGGATCCATTAATGCCCTTGAAATCTTCAATTTTTGTCAAAGATCATCAAATGATCAAAATCCATGGAAAAAGAGAGCCCTTGGAAGGGCGGGAATACACTATTGGGAGGCAAAAATGCTTAAAAACCATGAAAAAACCCACAAACGTAGGCTTAAACAGTGAATGAATAATCGCTATTAGATCTGGCCAATCAATGGCCTAGATCTAGGTGGCTAATCCCAATCTCCAAGCAGAGGGGATAGTCAAAAGGCGGGCGCATGACACCGCCGATCATCGATTGCCGATGATCAGATCGGTGGGTCGCATCGGCGGCCGCGGCAGTGGAGAACATATGGCATGTTATATAAAGGCTCGGGCATTAAGCGATCAGTGATTGCGATTGGATTGCATCACTATATCGCATCAGCACTATACGAAGGGGTGGGGCCTATGCACATGCATATTTGCAATGCGATAACCGGACCCGACAGTTATGTAATACAATGTTTGATAATATTTAAAGTCCGCACCCAGGCCATTTTAATGTATTTCCCGTGTATTTCGGAATAAAAAGGGAAATAGGGACAACGGCAATGCGATATAACCCGGGACCCGAAAGGGTTTTGGAAAGCAAAATGGATATATTTTCAAATCCATGGAAGGCCCATTCTTAATATATTTCATGAATTTTCATTGTATAACGAAAATACAAAGGGAGCATTGGCCAGTGCGATTGTGATGAGCCTCGGACCCAAAAGGGGCTGGGAAGTGGAATATATGATATTTAAAGTCCGCCAGGGCCGTTTTTCATAAATTTTCAATGTTTCGACATATTTCTAATATGAAGGGAAATACACAGGCCAGGCCAAATGCGACTTGTGATGGAAATGAGGGCGAACTTGATGGATAATTAAATTAGACTTTTGAAGTCCAAAACACACAGTGATGAGAGGTATTTAGTAGTGTTGCAGCGTTTTCATTGTATATAACCAAAATAGTCACTGTATGTAGTTTAAAGGGATACGCAAAGGCCCCAAGACCCGTTTCATCATATAACAGCGCCCAGGAGACAGTTCGCTGGGAAACAGAGCCCGAAAAGGGAAAGAGAAGGGCCACGACGCACTGCAGCCGAAACAAAAAGTTTAGGTAGCTCAGACAACGCAACAACCACACCAAGAAATGTTATGGAGAATCTCTGGCACATAAAAAATCCCAGACAGTGCAACAAGCCATCAAAAATATCTGAAATCATTTACTCTACTATCAGAAGCAGAAAAAACCGATCCCATGCTTGCCTAGAGGGCATCAAATCAGTTAACAATGCATATCAGGCAGATTAAGACTCTGAGCCTTCTAGAGAGCTTAGGAGCATTGTAAACAGGTTATAAATAGCTGAAACTAAGATGTAATAGAGGTTCAACTTTTTGAGATTATTCCTCCTCTGTTCATTCAATCTTCTCATCTTCATTCTAGTAATATAAGCTTCTTTTGCCATTATATGTTCAATGTCCATCCTCTTTGCTGATCTATGCTTGCACTTGAACAATTTGTTCATGTTTTCTTTTTGTTTAAGGCTAGATAACTGTCATCTTATCTCTGCTTTGATATATTAGATTTGCAAGTTTCTTTGCTGCCTGTAGCTAGCCATCCATATGTGGTCATATATGCATCTTCCAGTACAGTCAATATTCTCCTTTGTTGCCTATGGCCAGCCAATGATGTATGTTTATATATGAAATATGCTAATAGAGTCAGTATTCTTCATCTATCCATTGAATTTAAAACTTATTCAGCATTAGTGGTCTAAAGCCTTGTATTGGTGAGAGTTTTCATGCATGCATTGAGTGAAAACAGAGCTAAAATGGTTATCTAGCTTGCTTCAAACCATCATTTATTCCAATAGTCCAGAGAACAATATTGAAGATTATATGTTACCAGGCATCTACAAGCTACAACATAGGAGAGTTTCTTGGAGTGCTAACAGCCACCATCGAGATAGATGATGAGGAGGAGGACCTATAGGCTCTCATAGATGAGACAGAGGTAGGTGAAGAAATGGAAGAAAACATCCAACCAGTGCATGTTGTAGCAAAACTGCCCGAGTACATCCCTCCGCGGAAAGGGAAAGCTAAGGTACCCAAGGATTTGGATGCCACTAAGAACACACTCCAAACCCCGCTCCTCCCTGATGGAATAGTCTTTGAGGGTTCGCCCTTGGGCCGCATGCCCACAATAAAGTTTGAAGATTGCGACCTCACGGATAGCGAGAAGTTCCCACATTTAGAAAGTGACAACCTCATGAAGCAGAGAACATAGGGGTCATTTACAACACCAGAGCCGCAGGAATGGCTGCGCGAAGTACAGAAGGTCAGAATACTTCATCTACTATGGATTACACACTTTCACCGTGCACCTATCACAATTTTCATCGTCAAGAAGTTGCTTTGCCTGTTGCATGATGGGTACTTATGGCTAGAGGAGCCTATTCCCATCATGACGGATCTTATCCACAGGATTTCTTGGTTCCCCTGTAAGGGGAAGGACCCCATGGAGATAGCCGATAAAAGCATAGATTTGGCGTTCACAGAGGCCATGAAGAAGAAGTACAAATTGGAAAAGAAGAAGAGGGGTTACACAATCAGTAGCATCAAAGATAAAGGGGTGCACGTAGCCACCCAACTCTTGGCTAGGAAGGTCATGAGAAAATATCACAAAGACGAGGTACCAGCACTGGTAGTTGCGCTAGCAGAACAATGCGCAAAGGGGATCCAATTCAACTGGGTCAAGTTCCTCTGCGAAGATTTCCTCACTAACTGCAAGGAAGCTCAAGAGAAGGGCAAGACCTTCCACTACGCATGGTTGCTCTTGTCGATTTTGCTGGTAACAGGGGAACTGCCTGAGGACAGTCAATTCCCTAATATTGAATAGGACTTACCAGAGACCACAAAGTACACATCGCTCTGGGCTATGAAGGACGTCGCGTAGATCCGCGAAACAAAGATATCCTGGGTGCTCATGGAGGCAAGCGTCCAGATGTGGATCAATAGGAGGTCATGCTTGTCCCCAACTGTGTACAATAGTCTGCGGAGCTTTGCAGACTTTAAGGCGTATATGCATAATGTGTATATCAAGGCGCTTAAAGATCCGGTGTAGAACTGGACAAAGGTCCCCTTCATCGCTAGTGATGATGCGATCCTCTCTGTTCTGGAATCATGGCCTCTCGAGTGGCACCCCCGAAATCTGGTGGAGAAGGATAGAACAGCAGCACAAAAGTAGAAGGATGCAACCAAGTTGTGTTTCACGAAGTTAGCCTAGCAAAGGCACAATGAAGAAGCGGCCGCAGAGGTAAGGGTTGCCTGCGAAGCAGTGAAGGTAGCCGTAGAACAGGCAAAGGCCTCCGAAAGAGCATCAACATCACAAGCAATAGGGGCCAGCACGACGCAGGAGGAAGGGGGTCAGAACGTGTCTACAGGACAGGGACTAGATACAGTAGAAGGCACGGACCCAAGCACAACATCCACCCAACTGAAATGATCACGCATCATGGAGTGATCAGGTCCATGAAAGAAGTCCAAGGCATCCAAACTGGACATCGAACCAATTACATTAACAAAGGGGGACCTCTACGACATCGGCAACACAGTTTGCAAGGTCACCACAAAAGTTCTCCGAGAAGCCATGAAAAAGCAACAGATTGTGTTGGGAGCCCTAAGGGCATAGCTGTGGAACTTCAAGTGTGGCCCCCACAGGAATGAGTAGTAGCCACCTACGATGCCGCAGGTACATCAGCAGCAGAGCAGCTGCTACGCGCAAAGATGGCTAACACCATAGTGCTGCCGGAAGGAGCACTAACAGTGGAGAATGAGGAGGACAGAGCCACAGTAACCAGGATCACGGGAATGGGCCTTAATTTGGCTGCCCTTCAATGGGACACATTGCATTCACTACAGGGTTGCATCACAGCAGAACTCTGTGCCAGGGAGGGCCGCGCGATCCAGGTATTAAGTGAGAAGAAGATCAACAATGAATAGTTCAGCCTACAGCGTGATGAGCTAGTGGCACAGAATCAACAGATCGTGTAAATGGTTGATGAAGCATGCTACACGTTCCAGAATTTTCCATCGTCACAGACCTACCCATAGAAATGTGGATTCACTTCTTGGAAAGTGGATTCCAAAGCACGCGCGAGTAAGTGACGCACATACAACTAGAGTTGAACCTCCAGATTGCTGAGCTGCGGCTGAAGACGTAGCCTTCCAGTCCACCAGAAGTTAAAGAATAGCGCGTTTGTGTGATTCAGATAGGATTGGAAGCAATTGGAGCGCAGTGTATGACTGCACCAGTATGTTGGACCAAGTGTTTGGCGTCCTCACATCCTTGCAGGAGGACCCCAACATACAACGCTTGGAAATAGAGGCGCGTGAACTGCAGCAACAGTATGACAGTGTCATGGGAACGACACAGACAATGGTCCTCACCCAATGGCTAGAAAAGATGCAGCAAGCAAGGGCATTGAAGGAGCAGGTGGATGTTGCAAGACAGAAAGAGGCACTTCTCAAAGCACGCGTCTAGCCTTGGATTGATGAAGCCTTCACCATTACGGCCGATATTGAGGGCAAGCTCGCGCAGATGCAGGGACTATATATGTTAAGATAGATAGCAGAGCCTCACAGAGAAGAAAAGGAAGAGCACATGTAGCAGGTCCAGTAAACAACAGAAAGATGTGCTACGGATCTCCAAGCAGTACCAGAACACTCCATGCCAAGATCACCGCACCAACAGAGTGACTCGAGACAAGTCACATTGAATGTGTTGGGGGCCTGTTAAGCATGGAATTCCCCCCACAGCATGTTTTGGGGCTCAAAGCCCAAGTTTTGGTCAAAGGTTGTTGTAAGACTCCTTGAATTATAGGTGTTGAGCACGAAGTATAGATGAGTCATAGGGTTGTCCGCCCTAAAATATTGTAATGTAATGTGAAGTTATGTTGGCTTACCCATGGTCTGTGGACCATGGGATTGTATAAATAGAGCGAGACTCTAAGTGTAAAGGAGGTGATGCTTTTGGAAAAAGAATAAGAATGCTTCAAGCTTAGAAGAAGAGTCTAAGTGTACTCAATTGTAGTGGTAGGAAGAGGATCTGCGGCTGAGTGCGCAGAGTCCTAGTAGAATCTGTAGCTGAGTGTGCAGACCTCTGTAGCTGAGTGCGCAGAGTGGTTTCGAGTCTGTAATCTGGATCAAAGATTAATAAAGAGAAGTTGATTCCCATTTTGGTGTATCTGGTGTGCATTGTCTTCTTTAAATTTATATTGGTTTATTTTATTGCACACTCTGATAGGATTGTTGAATATGTTGTAATAATCATTAATCTTATACACACAAGTTAAGTAATCGGGTAATAACATATTAACAGTTAGAAACTTGGGTATTATATGGGTTGCGCCCCAGGTAGGGCTGCGCGGAAGCAGCATCACAGGTTGCGAAGGCATAGCAAGTACGTGTAGCAATGTGTCAGACCACAAACCTCTAGAATCCCATCAGACATCCCTAGGGTCCGGAAACCTAGTTCTAGCACCCTCCCATACTACTTCAAGTGAGACCTCAGTTCGTGCTTTGTGGACTGTTGCCGAAAGGGTCAGTAGTACCGAGATTTTCTTGGCTAAATCACCTCTAAACCTGGTTCAGGCCCATACAAGCCAACACCTCCTGTAGTGCCCCCATGTGCTTCCGTAAGGATCTGACCTCGTTTGAATTCAGGTATGTATCTTCGCAATATCTCATTGTTGCCCATCTTGTAGACGTGCCCCGCGATGACAAAAAATTCCATCGCGCACATCACTAATTCCTTCTTTTGTTGGATTGAGTATTCCTTTGGTGTAGTCCCTGTTGTTAGAAAATGGATTATATCTTTGAAGTATCCGTCTGCGACGCGCACTACAAAGAGATGTGCATCAGGGAGTCCCTCCTCCAAATTTGTTGGTTCATCATCGTTCTCAATTCGTGACAAGTGGTCTGGTCCTGTGTTTAAGCGTCCCAACTTGACTATGACCTCAAAATCATATTCTTGAAACAGTATGAGCCATTGGCGTATTTGCCCCCCCAACATAGGCTTGTTCACTAGGTATTTCAACGCAGAATGGTCGGTATACATCTGAAATGTCCTCCGAGTAAATAGTGTCGGTATTTTTGGAGCATGTACACCATTGCCAACCCTTCACGATCGGTGGTAGAGTAGTTATTTTCTGCCTTGGACAATCTTCGACTCACAAACACGATCGGATGATCCACACCCTCTGTGCCCTCCTGTGTGAGTACAGCTCCCAACGCAATACACAACATATCAACATGTACATGAAATTCCACATCCCATTTTGGGAAGACCAAGATTGGAGTGGAGGCCAGTTTCCCCTTCATGACATCCAAACTCTTCATGCAATCATCATTCTAGCAATATGTAACATCTTTTTCAATAGTTTTTCCATCGGCGCAGTTATTTGGGTGTAACTTTTAATGAACTTCCTATAGTATCCAGTGTATCCCAAGGTAGCACGCAATTGTTTAACACTTCGCGGGTGCTTCCAAATTTAGGATAATGACAATCTTCGCAGGGTCCACCATCAGGCCTTGTTTGCATATCACATGTCCCAGCAGGTTTCCAAAGGGAATGATGAATGTGCACTTCTTAAGGTTCAACGCAATCTGGTGTCGGCGGAAAGTATCCATCATCAAAAATAAGCTCGCTACATGCTTCTTAACTAATCCAAAGATAATCCAATCATCCATATAGACCTCCAAAAACTTGTGGATGTATTATTTGAACGTGGCGACCACGATGCATGAAAATATAGCTGGTGCGTTCTTCAATCTGAATGGCATAACGATGTATTGAAAGCAGCCACATTCTGTTGCAAAGGTCATTTTTCTCCTATCTTCCAACGCGATCTTGACCTGATGGTACCCTGAGAACCCATCCGTGAACAAGTATGCTTCCTGACCACCAACAGTGTCCAGTACTTCATCTGTGAATGGTGTTGGGAATGGAGCATGTACACAGGCATCATTCAACTTCCTGAGGTCTACGCATATCCTTATTTCACCCTTTTGTTTTTTCTCCTGTACTACCATAGGACTCACCCAGTAGGATTCCTCCACTGGTTAAATAATTTCGGCTGTGAGTATCTTGTCTAATTCATCGTGGACCTTTTCTTTGTATTTTGGATTCAAGCGATAAGGCCACTGCTTAACTAGCTTCACGTCAGGTTTCAGGGTGATCTTCATCATCCCTAAATCGCAAATGATCCCTTTTAAGTCCGTAACTTTGGTTGGGAACAAGTCTTGGTATTCGAGGAGTAACTCCGTGACCTTATCGACCATGGCATCATCCCAATAGTCCCTAAGCATTGTGTACTTCGGCTCTGCCTCCATTCCAATGCTGACCTGCTTCGTTTTTAGCGGCGCGGTGATGTTGGGGTCTTCAAGTGATGGTCCACAAATCTCGCGGGAGCCTTCCATTTCTAAAATGTTAAGGTTTCATGGGTCCTCATCATCTTCTTCAACATTTATGTTATAACATTTCAGTGCTCTGCTTAACTGTGTCACCCATTTTGGCTGAAGTACTCCCATTGGCTCCTGTGGTATTTTGAAGATAGCGACTTTTAATACTTGTAGCGCATCGTCAACAGTATCTAACCAATGATCTTCAAATGTGAACATTAACAAGAATCTGTCGCACAAGACATCCCATTCGCCTGTACCATGGTGGAGCTCCATCTCCGTATACCAATTCATGGGTATGACGCCTAGGGTATGAAAGAATAAATGTACCCATTCAGGCTATGGCTCTTCTGCGTAGACCTTGGTCCATTTCGCAAGGTGCGTGCGTGGATCATCTCGTCTGTCATATTTGTCTACTGGCCATATCTGTGGTTTCCCAAATCATAGGCACATTATTCTTCTATAGCCGCATGAGTCCTCAAAAATTCCTTGATGCATACCCCACCATCATGCGAGCATTGCGCACAGTTCCCACTTCAGTGCATCGAACCGCTTCTGTTCTGGTACTGCGCTTTCAAATTTTCTCAGAAATTCATCCATTGTTGTTAATCCATCATATGTCGGTAGCTCCCTTGCCTCTGTTTTCACGTAGCGCAATGATCTAATCATCATGTTGCAATTAAGAATTGTTACTTCGTGGAGTTGATTTTGTCATCGCTCTATCTCTTCGTCTAAATCTAAAGTGCAAGAGCTTTCACGCTCCCATGAAATCCTTCCATCTACCGTCAGATTCACCCAATCATGTTCTCGTTCAGCTATCTTGTAAATACAATCGAGATCATCATCATTATCGTCGTCATGCATTGGTTCAGTGTATCACCCTCCTTTAGCTGGATCTAGAGGTACTACCACACCTAGTGAATTTTTCTCAAAGATCATTTTGTGCATATTCAGATTTATGACTCCATTCATATCGGTGTCCCAGTCTATCCCTAGTAGCGTGGGAAAGGGATTGCTGTCATCAACAATCTCTATCACTTCAAAATCCACCTGCGTGCTTGCACCTTCAATATCAATTGTTACCCGTTGCAATCTTCCCATGGGCAAAATCTCCTGTTGGTTTGCCATTCATACCTGAATAGGGGACCATTGTAACGCGGGTCTGCCCATGCATTCCCATGTTTTCTTTCGTAGTAAATTTGCATCCGAACCTAGATCCAAGATTACTTGATCCATTTCGTACTCACCTATTTGCGCAGTCAACCTCATTTCCCTTCCTGTGCGCAATGCATTCTTTCCAAGTTTACGGACCACGCGTGGTTCTCCTGACCATGTGCACCTAGTGATAAGTTCTTATAGTCCTTTGACCACCTTGCTGTTGCATAACAGTTCCATGCATTTCTCCAGAAAGGTAGTGAGCATTGAAGGATCCATCCCTGGTTCTAGTTGATCCTTACTACCTGAAGTGAAGGCCTTCGTGAAACTCTTCTTAGCTTCCATGAATGTCTCCTTCACGTGTTCTAAATCAAACTCGAGTTCCTTTGTAGGAGCCTTGCGAACCCACGCACTTTCTTCTGGCTGCTTCCCTTTATCATCTCTCGTGGTCATACCAATCCTGAGCATCATGTTTACATTTGGATATTCTTCGCGCGGCTCAGACCTCATCATTTGTAAATTCTAGGTCGGAGAGGGCTAGAGTATTTTTCATGCATCCTCGCTACCAGCGAAGGGAATTCCTCTGCCTCATGATCAAACTGAGCACAATACCTACATGATATTCTTATTAGGTTGGTACAATCGTGAGCATAGTGCCCTGGCCCTCTGCAATTGTAACAAATTAGTTGTCCACAACCCTTCTTGGTCCCATTCTGCCTCGACCCTGACCACATACCTGAAATCCAGTGTGTGTCATCCTTGCATTTAGGTCAAGGGCTCGTGTTTCGGTCTGCACCCTGTAGGCAGGAGTTCAATCCATCATTAGTTTGTAGCTTCAGTAGGTGCGTTCATCATGGCCTAGTGACCTGCAGAACTTACAAAACAATTATTGGGATGTCTGCGTATACTTCTACAACAAATGACAATTGTCCATAGTGCATTTTCATCCTATCTGGAATATCGCGCACCAAAGGGAAGACATCGTGCTCGACCTTGCCTGTGCCTCCAGTCTTAATAGCATCGGTCCTCCTCCTTCCAAGTAGTTTGCAAACACTAGACAATGGTCCTTATTGTGCCCTTGGCCTTTGCATTTTATGCACCATACTTCCTCACACACCTCCAGCTGAGGTGTCCTATCTTGTTTCAAACTTTGCATTTCCAGACACAGATTCTAAAGTTGCATGTGGATTTTTTGGACTCCCAACATAAGGTCTTGTATAGGGGTCTCATGTAATCTCATTGCCATTTCCAATGCTTCGACCTCCATGGAAAGTTTTTGCTGTGACAACACCATCCTTAAGTGTGGTGTAAGTGAGGCCACAAACCATGCATGATGTTGCGCATCCGTTAACGTCATATTGGCTTCATGGATCGTACTCTT
Organism: Pinus taeda; assembly: GCA_000404065.3. Classification (NCBI taxonomy): domain Eukaryota; kingdom Viridiplantae; phylum Streptophyta; class Pinopsida; order Pinales; family Pinaceae; genus Pinus; species Pinus taeda. The sequence continues at coordinate 41,114 of APFE030209011.1, forward strand.
CAGCCTTTGGTCTATATCCTAGGGGGTCTCACCCGGGAGCATCGCGATCTCTTAAAACCCAATGATTGATTGCGTTTCTGATCTTGGATTGCTAAATTCCTTGTTCAGCGCGGCTTGGATCTCTACGATCCCTTCATTCGGGTGGTCATTAGAATGCTTGATATACCACGTTAATGCGCGATCCTGTAGCACACTGACCAGTGTATCCTTCTTAATATTATCATCCACGATGCCTTGTACTTCCCTTACTACTCTTACCACGAACTAGAATTGGTCTGGATCTTCATTTCCCACTCCTCTGAATACCAGTAGTTTGATCGCACTGTAAGGACTCTGGACACCACATATCTCCACAATGGTGTGATATTGTCCACTTTGGGCTTAGGTGGTGGGCACCGGTAATATCACGATGGGATCCGTGGATGAGCTCGGTTAGACAGGCAGTGTGCTCCGGTTTCTTCATGGACGTGTCCTGGTCCCAACATGGTGAAGAGGAGTTGACTTGGGATAGAGCAAGCTCTCGGGGCAAGTGGTGTTCCATGTAAGGCGTGTGCTTCCAATGCATTGGAGCGGAGAATCCTGGTTGGTAGAGAGTGGATGGATGGATAATCGTTTGAGGGGAGGCTCGAT
>APFE030209011.1:44924-75831 GCA_000404065.3 Pinus taeda
CCATACTGAACTGTGGTGGTGGCGGAGGTGGGGTGGGTGGAGATGGAGGTGAGGAGGGTGAGACTGATGGTGGTGTAGGTGGAGGTGGTAAACGCGGAATACGCTGCCTTATTAGACTGACCGCGCTTCTCTGAGAAACTTTCACGAGCTCTTCCTCGCTTTCCCGCGAGGGTGAAATTAAGGACTATTTTCCAACTCTTCACTACTTCCGCTTCTGTAAATCTTCCCACTTCGCGTAGTTCCAAACATTAATTTATTCGCATAACCTGCTTTTCACACAATAGCATCTTAATCCAAGGGTTCAGAGATTTAATATACTTACCTCATGGTCCCTTGAGAAAATGTCGTCTCGCCTCACTATAGCTGACCATCGTGTCGACTGCGAACTTAGTGATAAATCCTCCTATTATTCACTCAAGCCAATGGTCCACAACTCGCACTATCTTATCTCCTAATGCTTCTAGTCTGCACACTAACTCCAAAGTCCACACTATTGGTTTGTCGAGCCTGCACCTTCCCTGGCTGTCTACTAACTTCACGATCCACTCATACAGCTCAGAAGGAAAGGATGCAAATAAAATTTCATGGATTTCTATATACAAGTAGTGCTCCAACAATTGTTCCTTAGATACTTGCGGATTTCTGTTTTCCTGCACCGAAAACTCATGAATCTTCTTATCCAACCACTCTTCAATTTCTTTCTTCATTGGATTCCAATGGCACAACATCAGACATCCTTTATGCAGATCCCAGTCCTAGCAATAGAAACATTTGTTGGCTTGTGTTGACCTGACCCAGGTTCAAAGGTGATTTAGCCAAGCAAATCCTGGTACTACTAGCCCTTTTAGCAACAGTTCGCGGAGTGTGGATTAAGGTCTCACCCGAAGTATTATGGGAGGGTGCTCAAACCAGGTTTCCGCACCCTGGGGATGTCTGATGAGCTTCTGGGGGTCTGTGGTTTGACCCTACACATCGCTACGCGCACTTTCTATCCCTTCGCAACCTTCGATGCTGCTTTCGCGCAACCCTACTCGGGGCGCAACCCATAATGTCCAAGTCCCTTGCTATGTAATGTGTTATTATCTTGTTATTTAACTTGTTTACGTAATACTAATGATTATTACAGCATATTCAGCAATCATATCGGTACGCGCAATAAAGAAAACAGTATAAACGTAAAGAAGGCAATGCATAGAAGATACTCAGAAATAGGAATCAACTTCTCTTTATTAATCTTCAATCCTGATTATAGACTCGACACCACCCTGCGCACTCAGCTGTAGGGGTTCACGCACTCAGCTGCGGACTCTACTAGGCCTCTGCACACTCAGTTGTAGAGCCTCTTCCTACTACTATGACCCAATACACTTAGACTCCTACTCTAATCTCGAACCATTCATCTTCTTTCCTCTTCTTTCTTCGTTGTCTTTACAACTTAGAGCCACACTCTATTTATATAATCCAGTGGTCCGCAGGCCATGGGTAGGTTGACATGAATTTACATTACATTACTTTAGAGCAAACAACCCTATGATTGAACCTATACTTCATGCTCTGTGCCCTCAAGTCGCGGAGTCTTACAAAACCTTTGACTAAAACTTGGGTTTTGAGCCCCAAAACATGTTGTGGGGGGATTCCATGCCCAACACTTTGCACTTCACTGACCCATGTGTCCTGCCATTCACAATGCATTTACATGTGGTAGAGATACTCCATGTTCTCTTGCTTGTTCATCTAATGAGTTATCTCCTTAATCGACACAAGGCAATGAGGTCATCCATGATGAAATCAATCTCAACGCATATAACTCTTGCCACTCGTCATCATCTTGTATGTTGCATGAAGACAACTCGTCAAGTTAGCTTGCTGAAACTGAAAATTTTGATGAAGCCTGTGATAGAGATGGTTGCCATCCTAAGAGAAATTTTGAAATAAAAAACAACAACCATCTTCAAGCCATGCATGATCTGGTTCACATCTCAAAATACGATTTTTCAATTCTGGAATGTTTTGGGACATGCCAGGGAGTGAAGGCACTTCAACATCCATTGATGGCTATGTGAGGACCTCGTGACTCTGGTAAGCCCATCGAAACAAATTAGATATAGTTTCTCACACACAATCTATCTATTTGCGTGGTTGCGCTCGATGTGGATCCTCGTGTAAAAAATGTTTACTATTTCGGGTGTGATATTTCAAGATTTAAATATTTCACTCACGACCTAATCCACACGTCTATTACAACATGTCCATAATCATGCGCGTCCCTTACATCCAACTCAGGTTGGGAGTATCCATCTCTCATGCAATCATGGAACTGTCAAATTGATTATCTCAAAGCTTGTCTTTGTTTGAAATCATGCTTATTGAATGTTCTCTCTCGTGATCAACTCCTTGGTCTTCTTGCAAATCTTTCACTTCAAATCTTCCCACTCATCACACCAGCAATCTCCCTATGTGATGATGAGTGCACAGGCTGTCATGCGAATCAAGTTCCTCTCATTTCACCACACCCCAACTGGCTTCACACATTCATAGTGTTGGCATCCTTTCTACATTCCTTTGATGACCATGTTTCCTACGCAATTTTTCACCAGTTGCAGGTGGGTGTTCTTCCATATCTAGCACACAATGAACTTGGTTCCATCATTCAGAGCATTTGCAAGATCGTTCAAAAATTTTCTTTTTTCATGTCAAACTGGATATCTGACATCTCGACCAACTCATCTAATCTTTCTCCTATCTTGGGTGACTGTCATGTAGTTTATCATTTTCCCAACAGTACATACAATGACAGTCGCTTCACATACTATGATCTTCACTGTGTATCATATTTCTCTTCAAACTTCTGTCAAGTAGGTGAGGCACTTTAGCCTGTACTGATGGTTATGTTAGATCCTCACTGTCTTGACATGACCAACAAGAATGAACGGATCTGTCTATCCATACCAGGTTCCCATCGTGATCCCTTCTCTCTAATCAAAAATCCATCTTTTCAAAGATCACGAGTCTTTCAAAACAACCATCACAAATTTAATGATCCAATTGTTGAATGGTTGGAACAATCTTACTTGGTGAGTCATGTTGTAGGTAACAAGCTTCAGTCCTTCCTCGCACTCGCTAATAAAATTGGTTCAAATGAACACATACTCCCAAGGGGCTTCCGAGGTTTGTTGAAAAATGGTAGTGATGGAAGAGGTAAGCATGTTTGTTGGGTGGTTGTGATACATCTTTCTGCCCACAGATAAGACCTTCTCTCTCGTGTGCAAGATTATCAAGTTTTTATGTTTTCTGTTGCACACTATTTTTTATCTATTTTAATCTCTTATATATTTGTGGTTGTAGGCCAGGAACGCCTATGATGGCTTCACTGGAAATCTTATTTCATGTAACCCTGACGGTTTAGCGCAGGAGTAGGAGTAGTTTTTTCTTTCTTGCTTTGATTTGCTTTCTGGTTTGCATATTTGTTTTCTTGCTGACTTGGTTCGGTTTGCTTGCTTGTTTTTCTTTCGCTTTACTTATGATTTCTTCTTTTTTCTTTCTTTGCTTGCTTGTATTCGTAGGTTATCCTCACATGAAATTGTGTTTGGCTCTTGAGACAAGCCAGGAAAATCTAAGAGGACTTGTACAACTACCAAAATTTGGTTACTTGTTGTCCTCTCTCTTTATGAAGAGATTGTTGTCTTCATTCGATGATACCCTACTGGAAAATACATTCTATTTAGAGTGAGTCTTGGTGAAAACACAAAGCTTGCACTATTAACTAGTACCACCTACCCTATTTGATCCTTTGGGTTAACCCTTATCAACTCAGTCAAGTAGAGTAAGGTGAGGGGGAAAACCTTGACAAGTATGTTAGCCGTATATATAACATACTTCTCTGAAGGGACAATCTCTTTTTCTCTCAATAAGTTGAGATCCCTCTTTTGCCTTTGAAATATATAAGTGCCTATGCACAGTTCTTTGAAAATGAAAAAAACGAAAAATGGAAAAATGGAAAAAATCAAATAAGGCGAAAGAAGAGAAAGGCTTCCCGTGCAGAGAGGTGATGCAAGTAACTCCATCGGGGTACTGACCAGGCTTGCTGGCAATAGAGAGATGCTTGTGTTCCTGTGTGACTCCATCGGGGTATTGTCCAGGCCTCCTGGTAGTGGAGCAACACCAGAGATGAAACTTAAACTCTAATTGTTATATTACTTGTGTCTGCACTGCCTCCTCGAACCGATCACAGAAAACAATGCATCATGGTAGATTAGGAGACTTCTGGATTTGATGTCATATCGTCATGAGTGATTGCAGAAGCAAGTACATGAATGGAACATGGGATGATGACGAACGGGATGAAGAAGGAGTGAATGCTAGAAGACTTTCTCGTGGTTGGACAAACACACGAAGCATACCAAGTAGCAAGTGAAGGAGATACATACACATGCATGAGCCATCAAGCGAATACAAATACCATTAAAGCCCTGACACACTTTTCCAATAAGAGGTGAAGATTTGATACACCAAGAGAATACTCATCACAAAACATCATAGCATCTCAACACAGACACCATAGTCAGCATGTTCATGTCAACAATGTCACATCGAGTTGTGTCATCAGTCATCATAGCCACATCACTACTTTGGGTCATACTTGTTGTAATCAATGTAATGTAACGTGGAAGTCTAGGAGACCCACAGATGAAGTTGAAGAGTCATGTAAGTCAAACAGTCATGAGGGAATTCAAAGAGTCATAAGGGTTAGTTTCACCCTTGGATATATATACCCCTCATTTTGTACATGCAAAGGCCTTTTCACCTTGGCTCCTCCCACATAGCCTTGAGAGTCTGTAATCTTTTCTTTGAGGAGTGAGTAGTGGCTCCAACACTCCACTACTGGGGCTAGTGATGTATGGTGTGCAAATTTGTCTTGGAATTTTCAATTAATTGAAAAGCCTGTCACATGCTAGCACATTTTCATGCATGCGTTGTATTCATTTGTAAGACTATTCTTTAAAAGCTTGTAATGCATGTTTTCTTAACTTGTACTAGGATAGTTGAACTATTTCGGTTATTCTAGTGAATATATTATTAAAGATGTGTTGTAATGGTTTCTATTGTTGTCTCGTTCGTGTGGACTACTCCGCTAAACACTAGACAAATTCATTATTGTATATTTGTTATAACAGTCATCGCATCTGTGTGGACTACTCCATTGGGTGTTTTATGTGCTACTCATTTACCTTAGTGTTTGTGACTACCGCATCCATGTGGACTACTCTACTGGAGGCTGCACAAGTTTTGTTGTGTTGTGTGTGTCTCTACCTAAGTTGAGACTACTCCCTCTCGACCAGAGACTCACTTTCACCCTCCCCACCTGCAGTGAAGGAACTTAGACACAAGTTCCACTGAGCACTCACTAGGCACACGTACCTCTCTTTTTGAAGACAAAGTATATCACTCTCATGTGCTGACAAGCAAGAGCTAAGGAATATCTTTAAGCTAATGAAAACCAAGCCATCATATCAAATGGGACTCCTACACCAAACAATGTGAGGTCTTGTTGGGATTCCATACCGAGGAGATCCCCGGAATGTTGGCGGATCCAACACCATCAACACTTGGTTAAATGTGCTCAAAGAATGATTAACGATAACAATATTCCTAATGGTTTTTAGTTTGCAGTAATAATTATTGTTGTGTATCAAAACAATAAAATTCCAACCAAATTATTAGAGCATAAAACTCCTTATGAAGCATTCTATGGTTATAAATCAACTTCTAATGATTTGAGTATTTTTGGAACTAAAGTATTTTCCAACATTCAGAAGTATGATAAAAGGAAAATTGATGCAAAGTTGATCCGAAGTATATTCATTGGCTATTGTGCTAACCATAAAGTTTACAAAGTGTATGATCCTGTTACTCATATTTTTTTTTTTTTAAATAGACATGTTATATTTCATGAGTACAAATATGAGGTTAAAAAAAAAAAATATGATCAAGATTTATGGAATCTTCCAAAAGAAGGTGCTAAAAATACAAAAGTAAAAGAAAATGTTTAAAGTAGCTTTGAAGCTACAAGTCACCAAAGTACAAAAAGAAAGAGTGGAGCAACTCCACAAAAGTAGTGAGGTCCCATGAAGATCAAAAAGGCGAATCTAAACACCTATTAGGCATAAATATTATGCTATGATCCCTTAAGTAATGAGTGTATAAGAACCTTTCAATTTTGAGCAAACAAAACATCATAAGGAAACGATGAAAGCTATGAAAGAGGAATATGATTCCATAATGAAAAATGAAACTTAGGAAGTTATGGAACTGCTTCCAAATAAAATTCCTACAATTCCAAAATGGTTGTTCAATCTATTTTCAATGATAATGGAAGTATATAAAAGTTTTAAACTATATTGGTTGCAAAAGGATATTCATAGAAAGAAGGAATAGATTACGAAGGAAGATTTGCAAGTGTAGCTAAAATGAATACCATGAGATTAAGTATTCCATTAGCTACTAAGTGAAATTATAAATTACATTGTTAAGTCAACATTTTAGAATGTTGAATCAAAAGAAGTGTATCTTGATCAACTTAAAGGCTTTATAAAGAAGAGATCAGAATATCTTGCATGCAAGCTAGAAAGATCACTATAAACTTGAAGATTCTAGTCATGGTATGTGAAAATTGACACTTTCTTCTTTTAGCAAATATTTAATCAAAAGTAAGAGTGATCCAAATCTTTACATAAAGAAAGATGGAAATGGGAACATTGATTTGATTGCAATGTATATTGATAATTTATTCTTAACAAGAAGTGCTGCAAAATTGATTAATGAGATAAAAAGGCAATTATCATCAAAATTTGAAATAACATTGGTTGGATGTATTATTATTTAGGCATTAAGGCTGAGGGAATATAGTAACATTGTTATCATTCAAGGAAGTATACTAAGGAATTAGTCAGAAGGTTCAATATGTGTGAATGTAATCTAGTTTCTATTACATTAAAATATAATGTTAAACTTTTCTACGACGATGATACAAAAAATGGTACTTTGAATAGATAGATGGTGGGAAGTTTAACTATTTCACAATAACAAGACATGTTATTTCATCTTTAGTTATAATACTAAGTCAATTCATGGTTAAACCACATGACAACCGCTAGAAAGTAGCTAAGGGAGTCATTTGGTACTTGAAAGGGAATGTAGATTTTGGTATTGAATAGACTGATGATTTAAGTTTTGAGTTGGCAAGTTACTTTGATTTTGATTGGGTAGGAGATCCAGATGATAGAAAATCCATCACTAGACATGCACTCAATATAGAATTGAGAATTGTGCCTTGGGGTAGTAATAAGTAGTCAACTATTTTCTTGTTCTCAATTGAACCTGAGTATAAAGTATTGTGTAGCATTATCTATGAAGTAATTTACCTAAAGCATATTCTTGAAGACATAAGAGAAAGGAGAGGAGTTCTTGCATCTATCAAATGTGATAATCAAAGCACAATAAAATTGACAAATAATCTAATTCATCATGCAAGACCAAATGACATTGAAACTTGTCATAATTTTGTGAGAAAAAGGATTCAATCAAAATAATTTGGTCTGATCCATTGCAATTCAAATGATAATGTGTTATATATATTCACCAAACCTCTAAGAAAGGTTAAATTTGTCATATTAGATACAAATTGTAGAAAGATCATTTCTCTGTTAAGAGGAGTGATATAAATAATTGTTGAAATGAGTTATTAGGAAATTGCTAGAAAATTGGTAATTAAAAAATAAATATTGTTACTATATTAGATAATCATAGGGATGTGTCTATTTTCATTCTATATATGTATGTGTTTTTATGATTGATAAATAAGGTGTCAATGACACAAATTCCATAAGGGAGATGTTTATGAATATTCAATTCATAAATTTATATAGATAAATATTCTAATGTATACACCCTTTAACTCCAGTGTTTTGTAGTCAAATGCATTTTTCCAACTTTGAAAATTATTTTGTTGATAAAGAAAGTTATCAATATTTGAAAAAGATGGAAAAAATACTTTAGTTAGTAGAATAAATTTAAATACAACTACAATTTAGTCTAATTAGTTTATGTTTTATTTTTAATTTTTTATTGGAATATGATGATACAATTTTTTGGCAAGATCATGGATTTTTGTTCTTTCAAAATATTTTTTTTAATATATAGATGAATTCAACACCCTAAAACACATGAAGCATTTAGATTAAAAAAAATCATAAATCAAACTTATGACTCCAACGAATCCCAATAGATTTCAAACAAAATATATTGGAATTATTAAAAAAAAAAAGAGTTAAAAGAGTTAATCTACAACCAATCTAAAATGGATCCCAAATTTTGTCTTCTTTCTTCGACAACTTTATTCCTCCAAACTACATCACTTAGATTTCTAGTATTGACAAATTACATCATGTAAAAGGAAATTTGGTACAAATTCCATATTAATTTTTTTATATGTTTATTTATGTGATATAAACATTTTTAAATGTCCATAAATATCTTCATATTTTAGAGTAAATTATAATTAATTAAAAAAAAAATTAGTTATTTAATAATAATAAATAATAATTTATTTTAAGTTATGTCAAAAATAGACATAAATTGGTGTATATATTTTTTGTTTGTTTGTTAAAGTCTTTGAAGTGTAATACTATGTCTCTTTAATTTGAATTTGTAACTTTTACGAGAAATACATACTTTTAAACATTAAACCCATTCAAATGGTATTAAAAAATATATTTAATAAAAAATCATCTAATATATTTATTTATTTTAAAAAAATAATTATTAATTAAATAAGACCGCAACTCTTTTGCTTCAAAATCTCAACAAGGTTACGTCTAAGAATTTGTTCAAAGATTGTCTCTTTGAACTTTACGTTGGCCGATTAGTCGAGGGAGGGCTTTTATATATATATAAAAGAATAAGAGTTAGGTGGTATTTGTGGGATGCTTGATAGCATATTTTATACTATTATATTTTTTTGATGTAGGTATATTTTACATGTTTTAAGTTTGTATTTTTTTTTAATATATGTTTAGTTTTTTTGGTTTGAAATTTAATTAAAATTGTATGTTTGGGGTAGTTTAATTCTCAATGGATGTGGAAATTAAGTTTTATTGGATTGGAAGTAAAAAAATAAAATTATTTAAATATTGAGTTGTTAAATTATAAATATATAGTTTTTTTAATTATTTTGTTTGGTATTTTTTTAGTCAATTTGATTTAAAATTAATATAAATTTGTTGAAATTATAAGATTAAGTTGCGTAATCTCTACATAATCAGAAGTGCTCCCAAAAATAAAAAGAATACTCCCAAAACTATACTATCTATTAAAAAATGGATACTCCAAAAAATTTAAACTTTGAATCTATTTAAATAATTAAAATAAAAATTTCACCCAAATTATATCACTAAATTTATGAAAACAAAAAATAAAATAATTAGCTTACATTTTTAATAAATATTAAATATATAAATTTGAGTCACATTATATTATTAAATATAATAATTACAAAGATATTAATTAGAGCATTTTTTCATGAATTTGTCTTCAGGATTTTTTAGAAGTTTTTATAGTAGGTATTTCCTGAAATTTCTTTAAAATCGGCAGGAATTTATTGAAATCACAAGTTTGATGGGTAATCCTGTGCAATCGAAATGCCCTAGAAATTTTCGAAAGTGCTGAATCTATATACAATCAAAAAACTAATTTAAATAACACAAATCAAAATTTTCCACTATATTACGACACCATAAAATCCAAAAAATATCATTAAAAACCACTCGTCTTTTTTTTTTTCTTTCTTTTCTAACGTTGAAGTGTATATTTAAAACGACAACGTGTTTTCATTTCTCTGTTTTCAATTATATCTCGATTTCTAATATTGCACGTTACAAATCTTTCATTCAAATATTAATAACTTGAACATGTCTACTATACTATATTATATTATATCTCAATTTTCAATATTTCAATAATGTCGGTTGGTGCATCTAAATAATTTTATTTATTAATTAATTCGTATATTTTGATATGAATGAAACGTTTGACCCTGTTGCAGCGAAGCGTTGAAATTTTTAAACGACATTCGTACTATTTGATAATTACAAATATTCGAGTTAAAATAGTATTTTTTATTATATAGAATAAGTAATTCCAGTTAATTATCTGTTTTCAATAAGATCACTAAATAAATTATTATAACGATAAGGTGTTTGTACCATTGAAAGGTATTTTCATCAGCAATGGGATGAAGTGACAGTGAAAATGGAAACAAGAATTAGACAAGGTAGAATGAAGTGTGACTGTAATAATAGAAACAAAGATTGAATTATAATGTACTTTAAACGCTAGAGATGTTTTTATATTTTTTTTAAATTTCAGTCAAATTTATGTTATTAAAATTAAATATTTAATAAAATAAATTATAGCTATAATTTAGTAAGAATGTAATAGATAAGTGGAAACAAACATAGAGTATGTTGGTCTTAACTTAGTAAGAATGGAATAGATAAGTGTACCATCTTCTTTCTTAATCGCAACACCTTCCAAGAAAAGTGTAAGGCTTTTAAACTTGGACAAAGTATATTCAATGGAAGAAAAATTATTGGGGTTTAATGTAAGCAATTCATCTTCGAGTTGATGGGTTCTAATTTCATTTTTAATTCCAAAAACTTTATTGAGATGTTTCATTGCTTCATTGGGAGTATCAATTTATGTGATATGAAATCTAAGTTATGGAGAAATAGACATCCCTATCAACCCACGTGCTTGATCTTGCTTATTTTCCCATTTGACTTGCTTATATTCCTATTGAGGCTATTCTATAAAGACCTTACATCTAAGTAAATCGACAATGTAAGATAGCCATTGGAAGTAGTTGGTGTTGTCAAGAATAACTAGGCATGAACTTTCCATTTTAAAAGAAATTGAAGTTGTAGGCGCTGAAACAAAGTGTTCCAATGGAAAGATCTTGAAAAATTAGTCGATTAAAAAAAAAGGGCTTCTGGATGAAGAAGTTATGGATTTTTGAAAAAAAATTGTTGAAGATGTCGACGAACTATGTGAATGTTGGGAAGTGAATAACATTGTTATATTTAAAAAAAAAACCCTCACCCTTTTCCAAACTTAATCTAATTAGCTCACTTTAAAAAAAAATATTACTTTATGTGACCCACTTTTATAAATAAATGAAAATCACTTTTACAATGGTAATTTATGAACTATCCACTAAATTGTAACTTGAATAAAAAATAAATTGACTTTAGGATTATAAGTGACTCACTTTTTAAAATGGGTGAGAACACTTTTACATAAAGTAGCTTCAAAACATAAGTTACATATGTTTTTTGAAAAAGTAACTCAACAAAAAGAAAGACTTGAACCAGAGACCTTTATTCTCGTAAAATAACTTTGGATCAAGTGAGTTACTTTAAAAGGTTAGTAATTTTTGGAAAGGAAAAAGGGTTTTTTGTTTTTTTGTTCGCCAAAACTTTGGAGTGCGTGCTTACTTAAAAAACCCTTTTTTGGTAACAAAACAAAACAAAAAAAACCATACAAACCAAAACAAACACACAAAAGCAATCCAAGTTTTATGAATTAAAGTTAGATTTCCCCGAAAGCTATATATTTTCCTCCATGTTTCTGGTTTTCCAAGATCACACTAAGGCGCAATGGAAAAGAGCATATGCATGAGAAAAATCCTTTTTTTTTTTTTTTTTTTTTTTTTTTTGGTTTGCCTAGATCGCACAGAGTTGTGAGGTAAAGAGCATACGCAGAAATGAAAGGTATAGATCCAGTAATAAAACAAATTATAGATGACTATAAACTGAAATAAACAGAGAGATAAATAACTATAATTGTAGATAAACACTATATACCTCTAGATCTTAAAGATGATGTAGCTAGGGCTACCATAAACCTTTTCACATGAAACAAAAGGGGTTCCTCACTAGAACAGATGCTCCTAACATAATATAGCAGTCATCTCGATCTGAAAGTGATCAGAAACAATAGATCAACGAAACGACAGTTGGATGCAGTTGTACCAACTTCAAATTTGGATCACTAATGGATGCGGCCCTTGAATAGTTCTTGATACCATGTAGGAATTTACATGGCAATTTCCTTAGATAGAACACCAAATGAAACCACTCACAAACAGATCAAAGATCAGTACACTAGTATTCTTGACGTGGTTAAAACCCTCAAAGAGGGAAACAGTCCACGACTTGAGCCAACAATGCCACTTCAGACAATTTATTAATGTAAAAGAAAGAAATTTTACATAAGCTTCTCTCATGAATGGTCACCTAACAAAAGATCCTCCATGCTCTTTAAATAGAAATCATGGACCAAACGAGTGTTAAGCCATGAATCAAATGTTGGTAATACTAAGGAGAGAATGAACCGTCAGATCACTTCATGTCTAGAACATATCGTGATCGTCGGATTGTAAGTTATAAAAAGTACATACTAAAGAAACACACTTTACCTAACTATACACTAGACCACGTTATACTCAATTATTTCCTATGTGTCGGAATATCCTAACACCTTAGCCATAATAAACCAAATCAACACCCATCTAGGATGCTTCCCCCGCCATTCAGATTGGAATATGTGTCCCATCGACCATAGCCTTATATATTTTTACATGGAATTTTCACCAAGGTTGTTACAAAACATCATGATCTTTAAAAAAACCTAAGAAGGAAAATTTACATGAAGATATTTTATCTAATATTGCAAGGATAATGGGATTCATAAACAATGCACAATTTCACATAGTCTTGACAGTTGAATGATGTGGATAAGAGGAAAAATACAACCTTGGTTAAATGTGCTCAAAGCATGATTAATGCTAAAAATATTCCTAATGGTTTTTAGGCTAAACTAATAATTATTGTTGTGTATCAAAAAAGTAAAGTTCCAACCAAATTTTTAGAGCATAACACTCCTTATGAAGCATTTTATGGTTATAAATAAACTTCTAATGATTTGATGATTGGGTGATCAATTTTAAGATAAAAAATGAAAGTGCCCAAAACTTCTTTAAACCAATGCCAAATTGAAGAGCTCGCTAATATGAATTCAATGTAACTCGAATCACTCAAAACTGATATCGTATGCTCTCAATAGCGCATTCTAAATGTTTTCCCAAACATGTAAAAACTTTGCAAGTTGGATGCAGGACTACTCATTGGGAAATTCGTATGATGACTGGGAAATATGACTGTACAATGTAGGCCAATTATAGGCTTCCACTTGTCCTCTTTAGATTGGTTGAATTTTGTTGAGTTCTGATTGGTTGTGGTTATGGTTTTGTGGTCCAATGGATGGAAACCATGTGGGCCAATAGATGGTTACCATGTGGCCTCTCGAGGGTGCATTAAAAAATTTTATGGGCCAAAATGCCATCACAAGAATCGAACATGAGACCTATTGTCTAGCAACACAACACCTTACCGCTATGCCATTGGGTGGTTATTAATATACATGGTGGCACATTTATATTTAAATGTGATAGGTTTTGTTGTTTGGGGATGGGGATGGGGGTAAGCCCTAGCCCACGGTCACCCCCACACCAATAGGACTATAGGAGGGGGAGCCAAGATCACATGCTTAGCCCCGACCCATGGTTCTGGCACCCCTGATAACCCACAACACTGGACTAGCGCCAAAGGGATGGAGGTGTTAACTGTTCAGGGGCAGAGTTGGGGACCAACCCCGAGTCATATCTCCGCCATTGTGATTGAGTGCTAAGTTTTAAGGGGCTCGGTGGAGATTTGTGATAGGCACTAAGGTATGCACCCCGCTGGAGGCCATATGGCCTTTCACATGACCGTTGGCGCAAAGTTTAGGCATTAGGAAGAAGGTGCCAAGGAAGGGGGCTAGCCCTAGGGTCGCATGGTAGTCACAGGACCATGCGCCAACATTTGGGGGCTCCAATGGATAGGGTGGGTCATTGTCCATGCCCTCGGCCCTGTGGGGCATAATTCGACCTCGTCCCAAGTTTTAAGGGGCTTAACCAGCGGGGATGGTTGTTAAGGCCCAATCCTCGCCCTTATGTGGACCGTGTGGCCTTGATTTTCGGATTAAGGGGTCCGAGGCTAAATTAACAATCCAACAAAATGCACTGGTGGATAGTGAAATTGTCACTCCATTATTGAATTTTGGGGTGGATTTTTAGAATCGATAGACACAAGGGTGAAATTGTGGGATGGTTAACAATGAAATTCATGGGAGAGCTTGGAAGCTCATAAATTTTTGAGTTTTTACCCAAATGGAGCTCAAAAAGAGGCTACTTAGGGGTTTTTGGATGTTTTGAATCCATTAGTAACCTCTAATTTCTAATTTGAGCACACATACACAGCCTTTTTATAGTTTTGAGACTAAAGGTGTATGGATCAATCAGGGCTTGGAAGTAGTTATGGGAGGTATTTGGGCATAAAGAAGACCTTGTAGGGGTATTTTGACTTCCAGAAGGCTATTGCAGCAATTGTAACTAGTAAGGTTGAGCTCAGGTTCAACTTCTCTTAACATGAAGTTTTGTTTATATGCTTCAGTGTGGAGTTGAAGGGTTCACATGTTGTTTTTAGCTCATTTCAGTTGAAGTATGTCATGTTTGTAGGAGATGCTTTGAGTTGTTGTTGTTTTGAGAGTTCTTTGTAGGAGAACATTAACTTATAGGGGTAATAGCTACATATTGCCCCGAAACAAACATTTATGTACTTCATTTGATATTGAATATATGAGTGGTCTAGTCACGTTGGTAGGCCCAGAGCTGTAGCCCAGGAGGGGTGAACTTCGTCAAAAAACCTTTTGTCTTTCTCATCTTTATGTTTGCATGGATTATGTGTTGTTTTTTCATTATGTTAAGTTGCATATGAAGACTAGTCCATGATTTGAAGAGATATTGGAAACCTGTTTGTTTCAAGACCCATTTTAACCTTGTAAAGCGTCGACATGGTCCTAATTTTTGTTTTATTTGATTTTGGAAAAGAGGAAGAAATCACCTAATCCAATTTGAGATCATTTGAGTATTTTTGGAACTAAAAATGCAATGTTGATCAAATGTATATTCATTGACTATTTTTCTAACCATAAAGTTTACAAAATGTATGATCCCATTACTCATAATTTTTTTGCAAATAGAGATGTTATATTTCATGAGTACGACTATGAGATTCAAAAACAACATGATCAAGATGTATGGAAACTTCCAAAAGCAGGCATTAAAAATTAAAAAGTAAAAAAATTTCAAGATCAAGGTGATGTTGAAGTTTAAATTAGCATTAAAGCTACAAGTAGCCAAAGTACAAAAAGAAAGAGTGGAGCAACTCCACAAAAGTAGTGAGGTCCTATGAAGATAAAAAAGGCGAATCCAAACTCCTATTAGGCATAAATATTATGTTATGATCCCTTAAATAATAAGCGTAGAAGAAACTTTCAATTTTGAGCAAACAAAATATCATAATGAAACAATGGAAGCTATGAAAGAGGACTATGATTCCATAACGAAAAATAAAACTTAGGAAGTTATGGAACTACTGCCAAATAAAATTCCTACAGGTCAAAAATAGTTGTTCAAATCTAATTTCAATGATAATGGAAGTATAGACAAGTTTTAAAGTATATTGGTTGCAAAAGGATATTCATATAAAGAAAGAATAGATTACGACGATAGATTTGCAAGTGTAGTTAAAATGAATATCATTAGATTAAGTATTCCATTAGCTCCTAAGTGAAATTATAAATTACATTAGTTGGATGTTAAGTCAACATTTTTTAATGTTGAATCAAAAGAAGTGTATCTTGATCAACCAAAAGGATTTGTAAAGAAGATATTAGAATATCTTGCATGCAAATTAGAAAAATCACTATAAACTTGAAGATTCTAGTCATGGTATGTGAAAATTGACACTTGCTTCTTTTAGCAAAGATTTAATCAAAAGTAAGAGTGATCCAAATCTTTACATAAAGAAAGATGGAAATGGGAATGTTGATTTGATTTGATTTTATGTTGATAATTTAATCTTAACAAGAAGTGCTACAAAATTGATTAATGAGATAAAAAGGCAATTATCATTGAAATTTGAAATAACATTGGTTGGATGTATTACTGTTTAGGCATTAAGGTTGAGGGAATATGGTAACACTTTTATCATTCAAGGATGTATACAAAGGAATTAGTTAGAATGTTCAATATGTGTGAATGTAATCTAGTTTCTACTCCATTAGAATATAATGTTAAAATTTGTTACGATGATGATACCAAAAATGGTACTTTGTATAGATAGATGGTGGGAAGTTAAACTATTTAACTAGACATGATATTGCATATTTAGTTAGCATACTAAGTCAATTCATGGTTAAACCACATGAAAACCACTAGAAAGTAACTAAGAGATTCATAATGTACCTGAAAGGGATTGTATATTTTGGTATTGAATACATTCATGATTTAAATGTTGAGCTGACAGGTTACCTTGATTTTGATTAGCTAGGAGATCTAGATGATAGAAAATCCATCACTAGACATGCACTCAATATAGAATTGTGAATTGTGCCTTGGGGTGGCAATAAGTAGTCAACTATTTCCTTGTTCTCAATTGAACCTGAGTATAAATTATTGTCTTTCTATCTATGAAGTTATTTACCTAAAGTATATTCTTGAAGACATAAGAGAAAGGCGAGGAGTTCTTGCATCTATCAAATGTGATAATCAAAGCTCAATAAAATTGACAAATAATCTAATTCATCATGCAAGACCAAATGACATTGAAACTCGTCATAATTTTGTGAGAAAAATGATTCAATCAAAAGAAATTGATCTGATGTGTTGTAATTCAAATGATAACGTGCTAGAGATATTCACCAAACGTCTACGAAAGGTTAAATCTGTCATATTAGATAGGAATTGTAGAAAAACCATTTCTCCGCTAAGAGGAGTGATATAAATAATTGTTGAAATAAATTATTAGGAAATTGCTAGAATATTGGTAGTTGAAAATCAATATTGTTACAATCGTAGATAATCATAGGGGTGTATCTATTTTCATTCTATATATGTATGCATTTTTATGATTGATAAATAAGGTGATAATGACACAAATTCCATAGATAAGGGAAAGGTTTATGAATATTCAATTCATAAACTTATCTATATAAATATTCTAATGTATAGACCCTTTAACTCCATTGTTTTGTAGCTAAATGCATTTTTTTGCAAATTATTTTGTGGATAAAGAAATAAATATTTGTTTTTTTTATTACAAAGGAATCGACAACTGGAGCAACCTCGCAACTCGCGTAACACGAGGTCGATTCTGACCGCCACCACCATAACCCCTGGGAACTGTTCCCGCCCCTCTCCACAACTCCAGGCTAGTCTGGGGGATTTGAACTCGTGACCTTTAGTACAGAGCCCGCTTTTCTAACGAACTTCATTGCATTGTGATTACCAACTCGCCCACCCCCATGGGGCTAAAGAAAAAAAAAATTAGTTAGTAGAATATGTTAAATACAACTACAATTTAGTTTAATTAGTTTATGTTTTATTTTTTAATTTTTTATTGGAATGTGATGGTACAATTTTTTAGCAAGATCATGGTTTTTGGTTAATTTTTTTTTTAATGTATAAATGGATTCAACACCCTAAAACACCTGAAACACTCATATTAAGAAAATTTCACAACTCAAACTTATGCTTCCAACGAATCTTATTGGATTTGGATTTCAAACAAAATCTACTAAAATTATTCGAAAAAAGAAAAAGAAAAAGAAGTTAACCAACAACCAATCTAAATTAGATCCTAAATTTTGTTTTTTTTTTCTTTGTTTCACAACTTTATTCCTCCAAAGTACATTACTTAGATTTCTAGTATTGATAAATTTCAACATCAAAAAGGAAAATTGGTACAAATTTAAACAATTCCATATTAAATGTTTTATAGGTTTATTTATGTGATATAAACATTTTTAAATATCCCTAAAGAGATATTTATATTTTAAGAAGTAAATTTTATTCAATTGTTTAAGAAAAACTAAATATGTTATATAAAAAATAATATATTTTTAATGTTATTGTTAAATTAGACATTAATTTGGTGTATGATATTTTCTTCTTTGTTTGCTAAAATCTGTAAAGATGTAAATATTCTATGTTTTTTGGATTTGAATTTGAAAATACATATTTTTAACCACTAAACCCACTCAAATTGTATTATAAAATAATATATTTATAAAAAAACATTTAAATACATTTCATTTTTATTTAAAAACAATAATTTATGAATTAAATACATATAATTCATTAATAATTAATTCACTAAAAATATACCTAATTTTAATAATAAATCAATATCTAAACTCTTTTTTTTGACAATAATAATTTATAATTCATTAATAATTATTTAACTAAAAACATAAATATTATAAATATAATTTTAATTTTGATGAGAAAAATAATGACTTTTCTTCGTAACAATTCTCTCTGGGATTCCTCCGTCAAGTGGAGAGAGCCAAGTGGAGAGCACCAAGATGCGACCAATCAGGTATGATTTTGTCCAATATCTGTCCAAATTAACACAGATCTAAGCCTGCAAATGATCCAATAGTTTTACATGGAGGTGGACTACTACATGCGATAGCTAAATGATACATGCTCGCCTTCCACGTGCCCTTCTATTATACACCTTGATAGGTAGACGCTTGGCATTCTGTCCTCCTAGACGTGTCTCCATCATAGACTAAGATACCTTCCATATTTGTCTATCCTAGCTATTGCATCCGGTTTAGGCTCTTTTCCTTTCCAACCCGCCTTTTTGTGCAGGGTCATTGGTCGTCTCTAGTGTCGGAGGCTAGATGTAACAAACATTGTCCGTTATTTGCCCACCTTTGCTCATATCTTAACATTGCTTCCATAATCTTCCACTGTGTTCAACTCCGCGGTGGAAGATCTTATCTCTCTTGGTTTCTTCATCTTACATTCATTGACATCATAATACTTCTGTTATTGGTCCAATTCGCTCTCGTTTCGCTTTCGGCAACTAGTGTTAATCCGTTGAACAGTTTGCAGTGCTCTTCACTCAAAGAACGCTCGGGGAATAGGTCAGTTATATACTGAAATCCCATGTTAAATTTTGAATGCTTAGTTTTATTTTTTGAATCTGGATAATACACAATGTTTCAAGCCTTATGTGGAATATATAATTCTCTATTATTATGTGGGATAACAGAACCTTCCATTAAAGTCTGAAACATTGGTTTAATTAGTCACTTTTCTTTTCTCATCTCGAAGGTCTACATTGCTTCCCTTTCAATTTCTCATGTCTGGGTCTGCTTCATTTGGTTGGTCGTGGGTATCCATAAACAATCTTAAGAATTATTTTGTTATATCCAAACCTTGTTCAGACATTCATTTCAAGATAGGACCATGGTGGTGTGTTTAAGAAATATGTTGTTGTTGTATTGTATGTCCTGACGTATCATCCTGAAGCTCAATTTCTCAGAGCCGAGATGAACTCTGTTTTTCCTGATGCTGGAATTTTGATTTGAAAATTTTCTTGGTTGATAGGCTGGTCATGTCATAATTGTCGTAGCTTCTCTCCCTCTCTCCCAATAAATGTATGCCGCCACATAAGATTTCTCCATATATGATTGGCGGCATATCTTCAATCCTTTTGTCAGATGGAAAGTTTTTGGTGACTTGGCTTTCTATCCGTAGGCCGTCATTCCTATTTCCTTTATGGGCCCCTATATTTCCGGACAGTGTCGTAGTTTTGATCCGCATCTTTATCTTGACTTATCGAGATTTTTTCACCTAATCTTTCCACTTTTTATTAAAACCTTGAGGTCCTTTGTCATTCAGGCTATCCCCTTGGGATCTTCATCTCTGACTCTTTGGAGTCTGTGTTGTACTCTGTCATGGACTTTCTCTCTGACACTTCCGCTGTGTCAGCCATGGTTCGGGCCACCATGGACACGGAGAAGGTCCTGGCCAGACTCCAAAATCTGACTGGAAAGCCTCGTTGGAAGCTGACATCATTCCCCTTTCACATTCCGAACAGTCTCCATGGGGTGATGGACTTGCATATCATCCGCGGCGCAAGAAATCTCGCCCTGTTAAAACTTCTCCCCCTCCTGACGCCATTAATTTGGATGGTCCATTATTATTTGATAGAATCGCAAGTTTACAAAAGAGGGTGCTTGTAGTTCGATGGCATTTTCTGTCAATAGAGGATGCACAAATCAGAACTTGGATTGCTACCAAATGGTCTCCTCTCTTGGGTTACTCCCCGACCATTGTCCACCTCATGAATAATTGGTATAGCTTCCATTTTCTCCAGGTTCGAGACTTGGAGATTATCTTTTCTAAACCCCCGGTTTGAGACAAGAGTTTTTTAGCTCTTCATAGATGGTTCATAGGTTTTAATCCTCTCAGATGCACGCCCCAAAATAATTATATATGGCTGAAGTTGCCAGGATTACCGATAGAATTGTGGACCAAAGAATCAATAGAGAAAATCGATAATGCTATTGGTCGGTTTATATACGTCGATCCTAGGTGCATAGGGGCCAAGGACAAGAGGGTGGCTTGGATCCTTATAGAGAAGGAATACAGGGGTGGATTTGTGGAGTCTATTGACTTATCATAGGAAATGTCCAAAATACAACAACGGTTAGATTATTGGGGCATCCCTTTTAGATGTTCAACTTGTCATAAAATGGGTCATCTTTTTCCCCAATGTCCCTAATGTCTAGGTGGTAAACATAAGACAAAGTTCCAAACAGAAAATAATCTTGTTTCTGCTAATGCGAGAGTATATATGGAAAAGGAACGGTCTAACATCACTGAGGTTTTTCGGGCTCCTGTATTTTCAATTTCATCGCCTAGAGGTCTCTCTCCAGAACGATCTACTAGCCTTCCACGCACTTGCTCTTTGTCTACGGACCCTACCCATCGAAATGTCGCTAATTCTGCGAATCGCCCCCGGTCATCCTCCACTTCTAAACCTCCCACTCAGTCATATAATGTCCCGCTTGCAAATATGTCGAATTTCTCTGTCATCCCCATGCCATAAGAGCCAGAGCCGGATCTTGCTATTCCCCCCCCTCCATATTTTCCCAAGACCCCCCTAGGTAAGTCCATCATCCCCTCACATACATTATATTTCTTCATCTCCTCAATCCCCCTCCACTCATTTTCCCCCTCCCCAAAGGATTCTGCCTACTCCTTCTCATTCCCAAGGTACTAATTGCAAAGGAAAAGCCCCATGCATTTCGGTCACCCCTACAAATTCCCCTAGATCCTCGCCCAAGAATACATTCGATTGTGATATAGACCTTCTCCTAAAACATGCATCATTGAACCTTCAGTCGCTTACTGTCCACAAACCTAATCGTTCCCTTTCCCCTATTATTAGCCCAAATTCGGCTAGGAATATTATTGTTCGACGCAAAGAGAATCGGGAAAGTAGACACTTCAGGGGTAGGAGAGGTAGACAGGATGTGTCAATTCGGGACCTATCCTTAATTGACACTCCTATCTCGAAAATCACTACTGATGATATCTCTGATATGGGGCCTCTTACAGCGAGTCGGCCTAATGAAGTCCAAAAATGATTGACATCCTATCAATGAACATTCGGGGTCTTGGAGCAGACCCTAAGTTTTTGGCCCTAAAAAATCTTTTTCTCTCCTCAAAATCCAAAATGCTCCTAATACAAGAAACCATGCATGATAGCCTACAAACTATTTCATATTTTAGGCGGATGCTTCCATCTTGGCATATGGTTGCAACAAATGTGGTAGGTTTGTCCGGGGGTTTGGCTATTTTATGGGATCCAAAATGGATAATGGCGGTTTCATTTCAATGTTTTGCTGGTATTCCTATTTTGGCCCATTTCCGTGGTTCTCTAAAACCCGTTCATAAATTAAATATATATGCTCCATACAAAGACCAATATCCATTTTGGGAATATCTTCTCTCATCGAAACTTCTTGAAATTGATTCCCTTTTAGTTGGTGGAGATTTAAGTTGTACTCTTTGTAATGATGAAATATGGGACAATGGCAAGAAAAATGACCCGGTTGGGGGTTTGATCCATGACGCCATAATAAAAAATAATTGTGTATATGTTCTACCATATTCTCTAGGCCCCACCTGGGATAATGGGTGATCAAATGATTCATTTCTAGCTAAAAGGCTTAACAGATTCCTCTTACATGAAAGACTGATTGAAAGATTTGGTTCCCCAATGGTGAATATCATTCCATCATTCGTATCCGATCACCGTCCCATTTCTATTCATTGGAATTATGTTGGTCACAGATTTGGTTACCCTTTCAAATTCAATCGCACATGGCTCGTTTGAACAATTCAACAAATTCATAAATGAAACCTGGAAGCCCCCATCCATTCAAGAACATGATCCATCACGACATTTTTTAGATCGACTGTCTTCTCTTCGAAATGGGGTAAAAAGATGGTAAAGGGAGAAATCGACCTCCAACAAAATGGCTCTGAAGAATATATGTAGAAATTTGGAGAATTTATCTACTCACTTTAAAAATCCTTGTATGCCATCTACTATTTGGAAACAAATATGGGACTTAGAGAAAAAAAAAACAAAAGATATTAGCAATGGAAGAAGCTTCTTGGCGTCTTAAGAGTCGAGCTATATGGCTCAAAGAGAGGGGAAAAAATACAAAGTTTTTCCATAGATTCACAAATAAGCGGCAGGCAGTAAACACTATTTGGGAGATCATGGACGAAGAAGGCAACTCACATTCCTCTCAGGAAGCCATTGCTAGAGAAGCTGTGAAATATTTCAAACGGGCCTATAGCAGAAATATTGGTAGCGATATTGAGGATATTCTATGGGGTACCAACCCATATCCTACTATGTTTGACGAAAATCAAAATAGTGCCCTATTTTCTGAGGTCTCCAACGAGGAATTATTGGCTACAAAGAAATATTTTCAGAAAGACAAATGTCTAGGGCCGAATGGGTGGACCATCGATTTCTTCATCCACTTTTTTGACTTATTTAAGACAGATATTCTAAAAATGGTCAAGGAATCTAGATCTCATGGTTATATAAGCCAATATATTTCCTCCACATATATAGCATTGATTCCAAAGAAGAAGCTCTCCACCTCTTTTTCAGACTTTAGGCCTATTTCATTATGCAACGTCTGTATAAGATCATTTCAAAAATTATTGCTATTCGAATGAGGAATATCTTATCTCTTCATTTGTCCCATGAACAACACGTATTTCTTAAGGAAAGGAATACTTTGGATTAGGTGGCTCTCACTCAAGAATGCCTACATTTAATGCATTGCAGGAAATTAGAAGCTGCTTTCTTAAAAATTGACCTTAAAAAGGCATACGATTGTGTGGATTGGGGCTTTATTCGCTGCCTCCTGGCTAGGATTGGCCTTGATGACAGATGCTCCAGATGGATTATGGCATGTGTGGTTGATGTCAATTATGCAATCCTTATAAATGGAGTCCCTACTCCTTTTTTCAAAGCGGCCAGGGGGTTAAGACAGGGCTGCTCCTTGTCTCCACTCATCTTCATTCTGGTAATGGACTCTCTAAGTCTACATATAAAGAGGGCGATTCTTCAAAATAAATGTAGGCCTCTCCCTATCTGTAGGGGCATCTGCATTTCCCATAATCTTTTTGTTGACGATATTCTTTTATCAGCAATGCTGTGCAAGACATCTTGGATATGTCTTCATGAAATATTGGGGAGGTTTCAAAAAGCCATCGGCATGTATGTTAACGAAATTAAATCATCTTTTCATGTCGAAAATGTAAATGAGGATCTTATCTCTTTCCTAATACAACTTTTCAATATTAAAGCAATTCCTATCCGGAATGGGCTAAAATACTTGGGGTTCAATTTGAAATTTGTGGGATATCATGTGGTTGATTTGTCTTGGATTCCTGATCATTTTTATAAGAAAATTGTTGCATGCAAATTCAAATGTTTATCCATTGGTGGATGCGCGATTTTGACTTAGGCAATGTTGGTGCAATTCATGGTATATTGGGCACATCTCTACTATATCCCTACATCCATTATCAACAGTCTAAACAGGATGACTGCTAATTTCATATGGGGAAGTCATAAAGAACAAAATAAATATCATTTGGCAAAACTTTCGATGCTGGCTCGGCTTAAAAAAATGGGAGGATGGGGCATATTGGACCTAAATATGTTTCGGAGAGCCCTACTCTGTAAAACCATGTGGAAAGCAATTATGGGAGAGTCTATTTGGAGTAAGGCCATCATAGCAAAGTACATGGACAATCAAGATATGTCTTACTGGTATAGACAACGCTTCATTGGATCCTCTCGCGATTCAGCTATATGGAGAGGATTCCGGAAATTAGAGCCTTTCTTCAGGAAAAACTTGATTTGGAAATTCCAGTCCGGAACAAAAATTATTATTGGTTTGGATGAATTTGCAGGCGCAGATGGAAAGATCCATATTTCCACACAGCTATTAAGAGCTTTACACAACAGGGGCATTTTTTCTGCGTCAAAGCCATTTGAAAATGGGAAGGTGCAATTCCAATTTGGAAATTTGCAACAGAATTGCATCTAAGCGGTGATCTAGAAATTCAATGGAACACTATCACATCTTCATTGCGGGCACATGGTATATTTCGCTCTGCAGACGAGGATTTCCTCATTTGGAAGGGACATGGTGGCTCATTGTCTATATATGTCAAACATATATACCTTCAGTTTCAAAACTCAGAATCTGAACAAAAAGATAACATCTTTCCAACATCCTTGTGGAAAACAGGCTGCCCTTTAAAGATCTTAATATCTTCTTGGTTGGTTTTTCATAACAAGAATCTCACATGGGAAAATCTTCAAAAGCGAAATTGGTGCAGGCCTACCATATGCCCCCTATGTAGATCAAATACTGAGAACAACTTACACATTTTTCTCCTCTATCCTCAATCACAAATGATTTGGCAGAATCTTGCTGCTCATTTTGGTTACAACAACATCTCTTTCCCTTCCATTCTAGAGGCTTTCAAAGGATGGAGTAACATGTTCATCGATTGGAGGCCCATTCCATTATTATCTATCTCAGCCATATGGAAATGGCGGAATGTGATGATTTTCAATTCCAAAAGGGAATCTCATTCATCAGTTTTTGAATCTATCCTTTGCTTATACAATGCGCTTGGATTGCCACGCCAATCTAGAATCAGAAATGGAAGGTGTCCTCTGACAAGGGATCCCACAGGTTTTCCATGTGCTTTTTTTGACGGAGCACCTCAACATGATACTTGCGCCTGCGGAGTAAACATTATTTGAGAAGTTGGTCAAGCTTTCGATATTCATTGGAATGGACATGCCGGATCCAACAATAAAGCAGAAGTTATGGCCCTTGCTGGTCTTTTATCTCTTTGTGACTTTCTTGACTTACAAAAGCTTCAAATTTTTGGAGATTCGAAAGTCATAATCGATCATGTTTAGTCAAAACATATCATAAAAAATATCAATCTTTTGGGATGGTTGAACAGGAGAGAGGCCTTATGGAGCTGTAGGAGGGACTTCACAATTGCCCACATTGCCAGGGATAAAAACTGGAGGGCATATGCTTTACCAAATAAAGGCCTATCATCTCCACAGGGTATCTGGAGGATGCAGATAACAGTGGACAACATCTCTCATCAGATCCAAGACTTTCGCATGTCGAGTACATAAATTTCTATTTATTGATGTCTATCTGGTATGTTTCCGTTTCCCAATATTTGGACTTCCTTTTTGAAAAATTTCACATATTTTTGTCTCATGGGACCGATTTCGACCTATCTGTTTGTGCCTTTAGCATATAACTCTCCATATGATCTATATGTAGTAGAACATAAAAAAATATTTTTTGATCGTTCCTCTTATGTGGCTTTGATCCTCATATTTCAGCCATATCTAGTGATTCCCATATAAATATTACTGTATAATATTTTCTTTGATGAATATAATACAAATATATAACCTTTTTTCATGCTGAAAGAAAAAAACAATTTAAATTATATTTAATTTACAAAATTTATAAAATTTTATTTTTTAATTATTATTTTTAAACTAAAAAATTACCATTAAAAAAAATAAATTTATAAATTTATAAATAAAAATAAATTCATAAATTATAAATAAATAAATTCATATATAATTCACATAGAAAGCTATCGTTGACAATACCCACTGCCCACACATAACATTGAATTGTCTTGTATAGGATTGCTTTCTGCACCTTCATGAGAACGTGTGGAAACGGATAAAATTATCCCTTCAATAGAGGCGCTTCTAACCATACGAGTAAATGTCGATTCACTCACCCAACAGATTTAACGTATGATCAGATTCGGTCAAATATTTGCTATCCATGCATACCTCTCATCAAAAGGCTATCCATGCATACCTCTCATCAAAAGATGAAATAATTTCCATGCCGCGTAACATGACCGCAATTCTTTTGCCTCAAAATCTCAACAAAGTAATTTCCTCGACTCATACGCAGATTTAGCGTCTAAGAATTTGTTCAAAGTTTCTCTTTTTGCTCTTCACGTTGGCCGATTAGTCGAGGGAGGGCTTTTATATATGTAAGAGTAGGGTAATATGTAATATGTGTGGATGCTATCATTGTATATTTTATATTTATGGATGGAAAGATATAATTTATATTATGGATAGAAAGGATTTGTCATTTTTGTGATAATATGAACATCGAGGATGAACATCACTTTTTCTTAGAGTGTCCCGCGTACAACCACATTCGATCTCAGTTTCATAATCTTTGTTGCAATACAGACCTTCCTAGCCTTTTAGGATGTCAAAATTATAGTGAGCTTGGGAGGTTTCTCTCCAAGCTTTTTGAACACAGGAATAAAATCTTAAATCAAACTAAATAATTCGTTTCTTTAGGTCCGTTAGACCAAAGTTTAGTCTCAGTTAACCATCATCATCATCACATCATGATGTAAGTATATTTTACATGTTCTAAGTTTGTATCTTTTTTTATATATGTTTAGAGTTTTGTTTGAAACTTAATTACAATGGTTTAAATGTTGGGTTGTTAAATTTATAAATATATAGTATTTTTTAAATTAATTTTGTTTGGTATTTTTTTGGTCAATTTGATTTAAAATTAAATATAAATTCATTGAAATTACAAGTTTAAGTTGTTTAGTTTATATAATTAGAATGAGTCCAAAATAAAGAGTGATGCTTTAAAATTTAGAATGATCTATAAAGAGTAAATGTTTCAAAAAAAAAATATTTTTTATTATTATTTATTTGATGATGATGATGATGGTTAACGTCCACTGAGACCAAACTTTGGTCTATCGGACCTAAAGAAACAAATTATTTAGTTTGTTTTAAGATTTTATTTCTATGCTCAAAAAGCTTGGGGAGAAGCCTCCCAAGCTCTCCATAATTTTGACATCGTAAAAGGCTAGGGAGGTCAGTATTGCAACAAAGATTATGAAATTGAGATCTAATGTGGTTGTACGCGGGGCACTCTAAGAGGAAGTGGTTTTCATCCTCAATGTTCCTATTCTCATAGAGATGACAAATCCTTTCCATCCATGGTGTTTTAGGAACTGCCCAACGACCTGTTTCACTATGGAGCTTTCCCATTAGCTTAACCCCAAAATCAATTTCTTCTAAGAGGAAACTTCTTTTGTTGTGGGTAGGGTTTCAAAACTGTTATCCATAACATTTGGAGATTCATAAAGCTTTTTAAGATAGGAATTCCAATCATGTAAAGCAATTTTATTATTATCTTTAGTTTTCCTAGTCAGAATCTGCCTCCAAAATTTCTTAGGAGCTACCTTAGAGAGCTGTAAGAGATTCTCTTTTCTTTTACAAATGTACTACCTCTTTTTCCTTTTAGTTAGGGCTTTGTATATTTTTATCTTGCCCATTTTAAGAGATTCATTAACAACTTCCTTAATTGCTCTCCTCGCACTTTTACAATCTTTGTCATGCCATGGGTTGATTTTGCTATTTCTTTTATTATTTGAAACTTCAACTGAGAACTTGTTAATAGAATATGAGAGGGTTGTAGTAAAATTATGATAGAGGTCTTCTATGTTGTTTATACTAGATAAAGGAAGGGAATTAGTTTTTAATTCATTTAAAAAGAGATCGTTTTTATTTCTATCAAAAATTAAGTTCTTTTGGCTATAAGGATTATTTTCTATGGGATCTCTATGCATGAAAAAATTCAGAGTTATAAGTAAAGGCCTATGATCAAAGTCAAGCTCGTGGTTGTTTAAGATGTCAAAATTTATTATTTCGTTGTATAAAGGGAGATCATAAATAATATAGTCTACCACGCTGCTACCAAGCCCATGGATGCAGGTCATCTGGCTAGAATTGGGCCACTTCTTTAGACCATTGCAAATTTTGAAATCCTGAGCACTACAGAGCTTAACTAGCTCCAACCCAAATAGATTCTCCTCGAGGTCTTCAGAGCTCCTTTTGTACCTACTAGGCAGAGTAGGGTCTTCGTTTAACCAAAGAGGATTAGGGTCAGAATGATTGCTTAGAATAATAGCTCGCTTGCATGAAGTTCGAGCATTAAAGTCACCTATTAAAAGGATATTACCTTCATTCCTTAGGCTAGAAATATCATTCTCCAAACTATTGTAAGGACTATTTTTATCTAGATTCTTCTTCTTATAGAAGTTAGAATTGATGGGGGGAAAATAACATATTGCTATGTAGGTCTTTTTATTATTAATATCAGAGATCTCTATCCAATTATATTGGTTGTAAGGGTTGTTTTTATAAATCCTAGCATGGGGGGAGATGTTCTTCTTAATGTAACAAGCTATTCCCCCAATGCCTCTACGGGAGGATCTCTTGTTCCAAGTAGACCATGGCGTAAAGTCATCTATGTTAGGGACCTTAGATTCTTCGTGCTCCCAAGTTTCAACAAGGAAAATAATATCAACATCATTTGAGATTCAGCTTAGCTTGGGGCCTGTGTTCCATGGAAAACCCCGACAGTTCCTAGAAAGAATCTGGAGCATGTTGAATTGCTATTTAGTACTATATTTTTGGTTTCTATCTCGAATAAAGGCCTTTCTATTTATGATTATTGCCCATTTTCCTTCCTTTCTAACTTCTTTTACCTTTTGAACCTCCTTTCTTAATTCTGTTTGATCTTCTGGAATGAGATTTTCATTTATAAATATTCACGTTCCTTTTAGACTTGAGGTTTTACTAAGTATGTCATACTTATGATCAATAGATCTCACCTTTATTCGGATCAGTCTTCCTTTATTTTCAATTAATTTTCCCAACCTTGTTGCTTCTGTGAGACACGTTGTTTCAATTTGTAATCTATTATGTAATTCTGTCTGGGCCATGGCTAAAGTATCCTCATCTACCTCTTCTTTTCAACCGAAGATTATAAGGTTCAAGGCCCTTTTGTTACGCTCATGGTTTAATTCTATTAATTTTTTTATTTCATCTTTAATTGGTTTGATATCTAATTTATCTACCACATTTTTTAGGGTGAGGCAGCTATTAACTTTTTCTTCTAGTTCTTTAATCATATTTTTCATTTTAAGACTCTCTAAAGTATTAGCCTCTCCTTGCTAGGATGTTTGGTTAGTATCTTGGTTTTGTTTTTCTATAATCTGCAACCTAGTCTCCATTGCCTCCATTTTATTCTTCAATAGTTCTATTTTATTTTCTATTTTTTTTGGATTGTGTTTTCAAGAGATGCAAATTTATTTTCAAGCATGGCTTCTAACTTTGTTTGTAGCTTGACTTTTCTTTCTTCTCTACGTTTCTCTAAAGACTCTATATACTCATAAAGGCCTTGTAGAGTAACTGTGCTAGGTCTGCCTTTGGTAATCTTTGGTAGCTGTGGTGAAATACTCATACTTGAAAATATATATGAGCAAATATGTATTAGAAAAAAATAAGGAAAGTGTGCACCTGATATCAACAAACCTGACTGCAGATCGCATGTGCTCACTGCAACCCGCGGACCTGATTGGATCTGGAATTTCGAAGACAATGGCTGTGCCGAGTTCAAAATATTGTTGACAGACCCAAGATCACCGAAGAGACCCTAATCAAATATATATATTATCTGAATGTCGAGTGCAGAACCGGAGCAAGGATATAGATTTGAATGCCGAGATTAGAAGATATATACACCGTCTACAGACCCAAGATCATCGAAGAGACACTAATCAAGTATATATATTATTTGAATGCCGAGTTCAGAACCGGAGCCGAAACCAAGATCACTGAAGATATAGAATGTTGTCTACAAACCCAAGATATAGAATGCCGAGTTCAGAAGACTATCGATAGACCCAAGATCACCGAAGAGACCCTAATCAAATATATATATATTATCTGAATGCTGAGTGTAGAACTCGAGCAAGGATATAGTTTTGAATGCTAAGATCAGAAGATATATACGCCATCTACAGACCCAAGATCACTGAAGAGACCCTAATCAAGTATATATATTATTTGAATGCCGAGTTTTGAACCGGAGCCGAAACCAAGATCACCGAAGATATAGAATGCTGTTGATAGACCCAAGATATAGAACGCTGAGGATCACCAAAGGTATAGAATGCCGAGTTCAAATATGCGACGATCAAACATGCCGAGTTTAGAACTAGAACACAAAAGATTTATATGTTTTTAAAATTAATTGTTTTGATTATTTAAGTTTGACCTGAATATTATTTTTATTTTATTATATTATTATATTGATTTTATTGGTTTGATTATTTAGGTTTGACCTAAGTATTATATTATTTTTATTTTTAGATATTCATTTTATT
>APFE030209024.1:0-14087 GCA_000404065.3 Pinus taeda
TAAGGACCAACTCTTGTATCATTTGGGAAAGCTATGCATTCCACAAACAAAAAGAGTGAACATAATTAGGGAGACACATACTTCTCTGATATTAGGTCATTTTGGTGTAAGTAAAATAGTTGCACAGCTGCAAAGATAGTGCTATTGTCCAAGAATGCATAAAAGCGTTTCTGGATATGTAAGAGGGTGCACCATGTGTGCTAAAAATAAGCCCAACAATAGAAAACTAGGCTTGTACACTCCACTACCAGTCCCTTCCTGTCCTTGGGAAAGTGTTTCCATGGACTTTGTTGGGGGATTGCCAAAATCTAGAAAGGAACATGACTATTTATATGTTATTGTGGACAGGTTCACCAAAATGTATATTTTAATACCCTGTAATAAGCAGATTATAACTGAACAAACAACAAAGGTGTTCTTTCAGCATGTCTAGGTGCATTTTGGGTTTCCTACTTCCATAGTATCTAATAGAGACTCCCGATTTGTTGGGAAGTTTTGGTCAAGTTTGTGGGAATTAATGGACATCAGACTGAAGAAAAGCACAATCTTTCATCCACAAACAGATGGCCAAATAGAGGTAGTCAACAGGACAGTGATCCAGTTACTTAGGGGTTATTGCAGCAAGCATCCCAAGCTTTGGGATGAACATTTATGTTATGTGCAACATGCTTACAACCGTGCTAAACATTCTTCTACGTAGAGATCGCCTTTTGAGACCTGTTTTGGTTTTATACCAAGGTCTCCCTTGGATTTTGTCTTTGAAAAAGACATAGTAGTTGCTGGACACAGTGATGTGGATAAAGCAACCAGTTTCATCGAACAGATCCAAGAAATTCACCAGGTAGTGCAGGAACAACTACAAAAGAGCCAAGCCAAATGTAAGGAAAGGCATGATAAACATCAGGTGGAGCACAACTTCCAAGTTGGTGATCATTTCTGGTTGTATATCAGCAAGGACAGAAGGCAAGGTGAAGGAAACAAGCTGAAGCCAATAAGGTATGGGCCTTTTAAGGTACTTGAGAAAATTGGTGAGAACACTTTCCACCTTGATCTGCCAGCATACATGCACATCTATTCAGTGTTAAATGCAGAAAACTTAAGACTGTTTGAACCTCCATTAATTGAAGGTCCCGAAGAGCAAAGTCAATTACCTTCCATTGATGATCTGTTGCCTAAATACCTCAATGAGTTGCAGGAAGATACAGTTCTGGACAGGAAGGTGAGGACTACGCATAAAGGTGACATGGAGTACCTTAGGATCGGGCTCAAAGGTTCAAAATCTAGCAGTGCCAAATGGATAGAGATTGGGTAAGTGAGGCAGCTATATCCTCACTTGAGCGATGCTTGAAAACCAACTTTTGGTGGTCCAAAAGTCGTTTTTAGTGGGAAGGAATGATCCAAATGGATCCAAGAATACTCTCTAAGTCTTGGAAACTTGAAAAATCATGCCAACGACCAAAGAAAATCGCATGAGAAAACCTTTCAGAATGGGGAAAAACACTATTAGGAGGCAAAATCATGTGAAATCAGTGAAACAACAGAGTATCGGAGGCGGAACAAATGAATGCACAATAGCTGTCAAATCTGGCCGATCAACGGTCTAGATCTGATCGGCAATCGCAATCGGCATAGGCAGACAACAGAGATCGGCGCGGACTACATAACACCTGCGATGATGATTGGCGGAGTCAACTAGGACCGTCGATCAAGCGCGTATATCGACGGCCGATGTTGCATCACAGGATCACTATCGATGATTACAAAGAGCACTTGCAAATGGCCCGGGGCATGAGCGATATGCGATTGCGATCAATCACATCGGAGAAACACCATGGTGTGGGACTGATACACATGTATATGTGTCGTTCGATAGACGCGAGCCGATGGTTTTATCAATATTATTCCATAAAATTTGAGATCTGTAACAAAGCCATTTTTAATGTATTTTCGTGGTTTTAACGCATTTTAAAAATACAAAGGGGTAGGCCATTATGAGATGTGATGGCGACTTACAAGCGGACCCGATAGGGGGATGGACCATATTTAAGGACTTTGTGAAGTTCGAATTGAACTGTGTTTTGGCATAATTTCACAGTCGTAAATACATTTTCCTGTGTAAAATAGAAAATGACTGCGTTTGGGATTCTAAAGGATTTCAAGGGACCGAGGCACTCTTACATTGTCGAATAGGTGGCCACCTCCCCTTGAGGCGTTATGCAATGATTGTGTAATGCCAGAAGATGGATTCGAAGTGGACAGAGATCCGGGAGACAGAAAGCTGAGAAGGAGAAACACAGCCCATATTGGATTTAAAGCCACAGACATAGAGAAAACATGACAGGCAGTATTGCAGGCAGTGCTGAGACAGAGCTAGGACAGAGATAGAGAGCACTGAGGGAGTCTGTGTACTCAAAGAGTCTTGTGAGGTTCAAGCAAAGCTCTTGTTGTTGCATCTGTTGTGTGTGGGGCTCAAATTGAGCTCATTGTTGTAAAAACTCTGTTGAGCTCATTGTTGAGCTCATTGAGGCCACCACTGAAGGCTAGACTAGGAGATGTAGCCTAGGAGTGTTGGGTGAACTCCTCATTAAATTTGTTGTGTTATGTGTTGTCTATTATGTTTTGTTTACTTCTTCATTGTCTGTGTATTTCACAATCTTATCGATCCATTGCATAAAATAACATAGACAAATCTATGCATATGAGTCTGTAATACCTTATTAATTGTCTTAGATCTCATTATCAGATCAAATAGGAAAATAAACCATGGTCAACCATCTTCAATTTTGGTAAGCCATGGTCAAATGTCGCATTGTGACAATTATTGTCTCAAAATCAAAATCAATCATGGTTAATGATCATCAATTGTCATGGTCACATTGTGACAAAGATTGTCTCATGGTCCAACGTCACATTATCACAACCATTGTCTACCATGGTTGAACTTCACATTGTGACAAAGCTTGTATATATTAAAATCAACCATGGTCAACCATAGTCAATCATGATCAACCATAGTCCAAAGTTACATTGTGACAAAGATTATTTCAATATGAAAATCAATCATGATCAACCATGGCCCAACATTGCATTGTGACAAACATGGTCTCAATATGAAAATCAACCATGGTCAACAATGTTTGTTTTAGGGTTTATAATATTTATCTTAGGGTTTATATCCCTTGGGTTTACAATATTAATCCTTTGGATTTTCAGTATTAATCCCTTTTATTAATGCCTTGTGTTTATAATATCAATCCCTTGGGTTTATTAATCTAAGGGTTCATATTCCTAGGGTAGAATATTATGATAGGGTTTATATATTAATCCTAAGGTTTAATATAAATCTCTTGGGTTTATAATCCATTGGGTTTATAATATTAATCATAGGGTTTATATTCCTTGGGTTTAATATTAAGCCTAAGGTTTACAATATTAATCCCTTGGGTTTATGAGTTTTAGGGTTTATATTCCTAGGGTTTAATATTATTCCCTTGGGTTTAAAATTATTCTCTTAGGTTTATAATCCATTGAGTTTATAATATTAACCCATTAGGTTTATAAATTCCTAGGATTTACAATATTGATCCCTAGGGTTTATTAGTTTTAGGAAATGGTCGAACGTGGCATTGTGACAAAGCTTGTCCATCCTAAAATCAACCATGGTAAACCATGGTCAAACGTCACATTATGACAAAGATTCTTTCAATATGAAAATCAATCATGGTCAACCATGGTCCAACATCGCATTGTGAAAAATATTGTCTCAATATGAAAATCAACCATGGTCAACCATGTTTGCTTTAGGGTTTATAATATTTATCTTAGGGCTTATATGCCTTGGGTTTACAATATTAATCCTTTCTTTTTATTGATGCCCCGTGTTTATAATATCAATCCCTTGATTTTATTAATCTAAGGGTTCATATTCCTAGGGTCGAATATTATGATAGGGTTTATATATTAATCCTAAGGTTTAATATAAATCTCCTGGGTTTATAATATAAATTCTTAGGGTTTATTATATTAATCATAAGGTTTATATTCCTAGGGTTTAATATTAAGCCTAGGGTTTACAATATTAATCCCCTGTGTTTGTTAGTTTTAGAGTTTATATTCCTAGGGTTTAAAATTATTTCCTTAAGTTTATAATATTAATCCCTTAGGTTTATAAATTTCTAGGGTTTACATTCCTAGAGTTTAATATTAAGCCTAGGGTTTACAATATTAATCCCTTTAGTTTATTAGTTTTAGGAAATGGTCGAACATCACATTTTGACAAAGCTTGTCAATATTAAAATCAAACATGGTCAACCATGCTCAATCATGGTCAACCATGGTCCAATGTCACATTGTGACAAATATTCTTTCAACATGAAAATTAATCATGGTCAACCATGGTCCAACATCACATTCTGAAAAATATTGTCTCAATATGAAAATCAACCATGGTCAAGAATGTTTGTTTTAGGGTTTATAGTATTTATCTTGGGGTTTATATACCTTGGGTTTACAATATTAATCGTTGTATTTTCAGTATTAACCCCTCTTTTTTATTAATGGCTTGTGTTTATAATATCAATCCCTTGGGTTTATTAATCTAAGGGTTCACATTCCTAGGGTATAATATTATGATATTGTTTACATATTAATCCTAAGGTTTACTATAAATCCCTTATTCTTAGGGTTTATAATACTAATCATAAGGTTTATATTCCTAGGGTTTAATATTAAGCATAGGTTTTACGATATTAATCCCTTGGGTTTATGAGTTTTAGGGTTAATGTTAATAGGGTTCAATATTATTCCCTTGGGTTTAATATTATTCACTTAGGTTTATAATATTAATCCCTTGGGTTTAAAATTATTCCCCTTGGTTTATAATCCATTGAGTTTATAATATTAATCCCTTAGGTTTATAAATTCCCAGGGTTTAATATTAAGCCTAAGGTTTACAATATTAATCCCTTGGGTTTATTAGTTTTAGGGTTTATATTCCTAGGGTTTAATATTATTCCCTTGGGTTTAAAAGTATTCCCTTAGGTTTATAAGATTAATTCCTTGGATTTAAAATTATTCTCTTAGGTTTATATATTAATTCCTTAGGTTTATAAATTCGGTGGATTTATAGTATTAATCTCTTGGGTTTATAATATTTATCGTAAGGTTTATAATATTAATTTTAGGGTTTATATTCCTAAAATTTAATATTAATCACAGGCTCTAATGTTATTCCATTGGGTTTATAATCCCTTTGGTTTTTAATATTAATCCAATGAGTTTATTAATCTCTTAGATTTATAATATTGATCCTAAGGTTTCTAATATTAATCATAGGGTTTATATTCTAAGGGTTTAATATTAAACCTATGGTTTATAATATTAATCTTAGGGTTTAATATTAATCCCTTGGGTTTATAATATTAATCCGTTCAGTTGATCAATATTAGTGTTTATGTTCATAGGATTTAATATTAAACCTAAGATTTAATGTTATGTCAACTGTGGTCCAATGTCGCATTGTGGCAAATATTGTTAATATTAAAACCGACCATGGTAAATCATGGTCAACTATGGTCCAACGTCACATTGTGACAATGATTATTTCAATATGAAAATGAGTCATGGTCAACCATGGTCCAACATTACATTATGAAAAATATTGTCTCAATATAAAAATCAATCATGGTCAACTACGTTTGTTTGAGGGTTTATATTATTTACCTTAAGGTTTATATACCTTGGGTTTACAATATTAATCCTTTGGATTTTTTGGTTTTTAGTATTTATCCCTTATTTTTATTAGTGCCTTAGATTTATAATATCAATCCCTTGGGTTTATTAATCTAAGGGTTCATATTCTTATGGTATACTATTATAATAAGGTTTATCTATTAATCTTAAGGCTTAATATAAATCCCTTGGGTTTATAATCCATTGGGTCTATAATATAAATTCTTTGAGTTTATAATATTAATCATAGGGTTGAATATTAAGCCTAGGGTTTACAATATTAATCCCTTGGGTATATTAGTTTTAGGGTTTATATTTCTAGGGTTTAATATTCATCCTAGGGTTTATAATATTAATCCCTTGGGTTTATAATATTAATCCCCTAGGTTTATAAATTCCTTGGATTTATAGTATTAATCACTTGGGTTTATAATATTGATCCTAAGGTTTATAATATTAATCTTAGAGTTTATATTCCCAAGGTTTAATATTAATCCTAGGCTCTAATGTTATTCTATTGGGTTTATAATCCCTCTGGTTTTTAATATTAATCCAATGTTTTTATTAATCTCTTAGGTTTTTCATATTGATCCTAGGGTTTCTAATACTAATTATATTGTGAAGGTTCTATGAGGCCAAGAGGTAACTCCTCAAATGAATTATGTTTATTCATGGTTATATACATGAGGGAGTGACTCTTGGGCTTCACCTCCTGATGACTCTTCATTTTCCATTATTTACTATTTACATTATTTACAAGTGTTCACCCAATCCCAATGATTAGGTGTGAACATTTCCCCCCTTAATCTGAATGGATGTTGGTGAGTCCAAGCATCGTTCTGAATCTTTCAAAATTTTATCTTCCAAGAGCTTTGGTGAAGATGTTTGCAATCTGCTCAATAGTGGAACAATGGCATAGATGGATTGTCTTGGCCTCAATATGATGTCGAATCATATGGTATTTTTTATTGATGTGGTTCGTTCGATCATGGAACTTTGGGTTCTTTTCCAACTTTATTTTAGAGTTGTTGTCAATAATGAGTGGAGTTGAATGTATTTGTTTTACCTGCAAATCTTCTAGAATTTTCCTGAGCCATATAATTTCTTTTGTTGCCTCAGTTGCTGCCACGTATTCTGCCTCTGTTGTGGAATCTACTGGAACTAATTGTTTGTGTGATCTCTAGGAGACAACTCTTGATCCAAGACTCATAGCATAACTTGAAGTAGATACCCTAGTTTCTTTGTCCTCACCAAAGTTTGAATCAAAGTATCCAATCAAGATGAAGTCGCCCACCTGTGTATACTTGAGTCCAAAGTCTTGGGTTCCCTTCAAGTACTTTAGAACTCTTTTTGTAGTAGACCAATGTCCCTCACAAGGCTTTTGCATAAACTTGGAGGGGATTCCAACAACAAACGAAATGCTTGGTCTGGTAGTAGTCAGGTAGCTGAGACTTCCTACAAGTTGTCTATACTTTATTGCATCCTCAAATTCTTTTTCTTCAATGGATGTGAGCTTTAAGTTTTCTTCCATTGGAGTAGTCAGAGGATTGCACTCAACCATGCCACACTTGTTTAGAAGATCTCCAATGTACTTCTTTTGAGAGAGGAATATAGACTTTAGATGTTGAGTTACTTCAAGACTAAGACGGTAGTGAACATAGCCCAAGTCAATGATTTCAAAACCTTTCCTCAATTAATTTTTTACGGATGCAATGTAGCTCTAATTGTTCCCTGTCATCAAAATATCATCTACATATACCAAAAGTCTTGACAAATGAAGTTGCATCATTAAGATCATAATATTTGAAGTTGAGTTTCAGAAGATGCTCAGTTAAATTTTCATACCAGGCTCGCGTTGCTTGCTTGAGGCCATACAAGGATTTCACAAGTTTGCATACTTTATGTTCATGTCCCTTCACAACAAATCCTTCTGGTTGGGACATAAAAACATTTTGTTTCAGATCTCCATTCAAAAAAGCAGTTTTTACATCCATTTGATGGACTTTCCAACCATTTTGAGCTGCTAAGGCAAAGAGTGTCCGAATGGTAGCCCATTTTTCTATGGGGGAAAAGTCTCCTCATAATCAATCCTTTCCTTATGTGCAAAACCTTTTTCCACAAGCCCGACTTTGTGCTTGTCAAGTGAGCCATCAGCTTTATGCTTGTTCTTGTAGATCCACTTGCATCCAATTGGTTTGGTTCTCAGTGGAGCATCAACCGAATTCCAAGTGCCATTCTTTATGAAGGCATCATACTCCTTTTACATTGCTTCTTTCCATTCATCATAAGAAGTGGCTTCTTTGAAATAAATTGGTTTAAAATATGTAGACAAATTCAGTTCACAATCATAAGAAACATCCATATCAATAGGTGAATCAGAATCATCTACATCACCTCCATTTTGCATGGTTGAATTTCTTGTTCCTGTCTTTCCAACCTCATCAGGATGAACACTTTCAAGTGTCTTTGTCAGCCACTTTGGGGGACCTTTCTGAGATGGTCCAGGCTACGCAGTTGACAGAGTTGTGACTGAATCAAGATTGAGTCTCCCAATTATGTCAATCACATCACTCAAAGTATCATCAATGGTTGGAGTTTCATGTGTGGGAGAGAGTGCTTCAGAAGAAGATTCCACATATTGATCCAATATAGGAATCCCCCCCTTGAAGATGTGGAATCTGATTATCAAATTCCTGAAATAATGTTTCATGTCCGAATCTATCCAAACGATCAAGTTTTCACTCAATAACATTGTAAGCTTTGGGAGATTCAAGAAAGATTACATCTCTAGATACAACAAACCTTTTATTAACTTCATCATAGAGATGGTATGCTTTAGAGGTATTTGAATACCCCAAGAAGATACACTTACGACTCCTTGAACCAAGTTTGTTTCTATGTACCTTTGGTATCAAGGCATAACAGGTAGAACCAAATACCCTGAGATGCTTTACCGAAGGAATGTGGCCATACACATTTCTTAAGAAGTCTTGTTTCTAATAGCATTAGATGGACATCTATTCATTAATTCTCGGGTTATGGTGCGTTCAGGCCACAACGGACAGTGAAAATATAATACAACAGTTATTAAAAAAAGACCATAGGGACAATATGACAGAGATCACAGAGAGTGGAAGAGAATAGAGGGGCCAAATATGGTATAAAACTGATCCCATGAGTTACACAAAAGCTAATTTTAGGAGTTGGCTCTAATACCATGTTAGGTGAGGAGGTAACTCATAAAATGAATTATGTGTATTCATTAAGATTACTCATGGTTATATACATGAGGGAGTGACTCTTGGGCTTCACCTCCCGATGACTCTTCATTTTCCATAATTTACTATTTACATTATTTACAAGTGTTCACACAATCCCAATGATTAGGTGTCAACAAGTTCAATATTAATCTATGGATTACAATATTAATCTTAGGGTTTAATATTAATCCTTTTAGTATAAAATACATTTGGTTTATACTATTAATCCCTTAGGTTTATTAATATTAGGGTTTATGTTCCTAGGATTTAATATTAATCCTAAGTTTTAATGTTATTCCCTTGTATTTAAAATTCTTTGGGTTTTTAATATTAATCCCTTAGGGTTTTAATATTAATGCCTTGTTTTTATAATATCAATCCCTTGGGTTTATTTATCTAATGGTTCATATTCCTAGGGTAGAATATTATTATAGGGTTTATATATTAATCCTAAGGTTTCATATAAATCCCTTAGGTTTATAATCCATTGGGTTTATAATATAAATTCTTAGGGTTTACAATATTAGTCATATGGTTTATATTCCTAGGGTTTATAATATTAATCCCTTGGGTTTAAAAATTATTCCCCTTGGTTTATAATCCATTGAGTTTATAATATTAATCATAGGCTCTAATGTTATTCCCTTGGGTTTATAATCACCTGGGTTTTTAATATTAATCCAATGGATTTATTAATCTCTTAGGTTTATAATACTGATCCTAGTGTCTCCAATATTAATCATAAGGTTTATATTCGAAGGGTTTAATAAAAAGCCTATTGTTTATAATATTAATCTTAGGGTTTAATATTAATCCCTTTAGTTTATAGCCCCTTGGGTTCATAATATTAATCCCTTCGCTTTATTAATTCTAGTGTTTATGTTCCTAGGATTTAATATTAAACCTAAGATTTAATGTTATGTCAACCATGGTCCAACATCGCATTGTGACAAACCCGGATGCGGGTGTTCAACATGCGCGTACATGATATTTTAGCTTGCCACGCGGGGGTGCGACGGGTAGCTGGTTATACATCAATCAAGGCAATATCAATGAATGCCTTTAATCGCCTGCCGCCAGAAGGCATAAACATTCAATACCCCTCATCAATGAATTGCTTGCAGGACAGCTACCCTTTACGCTTCAAAATGGAGAAGCAGTATGAGCAGTCTCTCGACTACGAGCCGGTTCAGACGCTGGCTGAAGAGAGATTCTGAGAGCCAAGCCGGAAATTAGCCCTGTTTTTAGTTTGTCTGCTCCTGAGTGTATTGGTCAGTGAGGGAGAAAGCTCAAGAAGGCACGGCAGAGGAAGCACTCCAAAGCTTCCAGCCTGGTGTGCGCTTCAGGAATTCACTGGGCTGCATTACACCTCGACTCACTGGTTAATTGGAATGGCGCCAAGGTATAGAGCTTCCTCACGTCGAGGAGGCCAACGAAGTGGAGCCGGAAGGCGGGGAAATCGCAGTCCAATGCGTATTTCCCCCCTGAATCGTGCGTCCCCTCCCTCCATAGGATCAGAGGACTCAAGGCTATCAATTGGAAATCGTGTTCAGACGACGAGATTTCATTATCGGCGCAGCACCAACCGACCTGCAATATCGGCTCTGGTCACTATAATTTTCGAGGAAGAAGATGGAGTAGAGGATTCATCCGAGGAGCAATTGCTAGGCAGCTCAGCTATCTCTTCGCCAAGCGGGCAAGGGGGTGACAATTCATATGTTCCTTCTTCCCCCAGTAATATGGTTGAGGAAAGCTCGCCAGCGCCAACTGAGGAGCAAGAGGAAGCCAGAACGGAAATTGGTGGCATTCTGGACCTGAATGAGCCAATAACGACTCCAGAACAGCCAAGAAGCACTCAGGCTCAGGCAGGAGCCACCATCTCTGCCACTCCAACTCATGGCGAGCCCAAGCTGCCTGATTTCCAGCAAGCTAACACCTTATATCCCATTCTGCCTCCAGGAATGAGGCTGGAGGACGTTCCATAGGGAATGGTGATAACATGGGTTCCTCTAGGTAAGCTCACAGATTATCAGCCAGACAATGACAATTGAACGAGCTCCTGCGAGTTTTTTGAAGGTATGTGGACAAACTGCTGCAAAAATCCTAATATTACGATAGTCGACTTGTGTGTTTTTGTCTGGTCCGGGACGTGGTCTTGCTTGCTGGAGCTAGCTCAGCGGGGTGGGGATTTCTGCTATTTTGTTTCTGTTCGGTCAGCTGCAACAAGTTGGATAGGGTCGGGTAGCAGTTTTGGTAGTGGTTGCACAGTCATTTTGGGAGCAGTTCAGCGCCCCGACCTCAGGAATTACAGTCTATGCTCTGTCTCCTATGTTATGAACCTCATTTTTGTAATGTCTTCACTGTAAGAGGCTCAAGCCTTAATGGCAAAGCCAGTCTGGATGTCAGGTTGATAGAGAGCTGCACATTC
Source organism: Pinus taeda (assembly GCA_000404065.3). Taxonomy (NCBI): domain Eukaryota; kingdom Viridiplantae; phylum Streptophyta; class Pinopsida; order Pinales; family Pinaceae; genus Pinus; species Pinus taeda. Next base: position 11,419 of record APFE030209024.1, read on the forward strand.
TCTTGGCGCTCTCAGAGGTCTCGCCCTCTTGTAAATATATTTTCCTTTTTTAATATAAATTAGCTTAGTCTTTGCGTAGAAAAAAAAAAAAAACATCGCATTGTGACAAATATTGTTAATATTAAAACCAAACATGGTCATCATGGTCCAACGTCACATTGTGACAATGATTCTTTCAATATGAAAATCAATCATGATCAACCATGGTCCAAAATTGCATTGTGACAAATATTGTGTCAATATGAAAATCAATCATGGTCAACCATGCTTGTTTTAGGGTTTATAATACTTACCTTAAGGTTTATATACCTTGTTTTTATTAGTGCCTTGGGTTTATAATATCAATCCCTATGGTTTATTAATCTGAAGGTTCATATTCTTATGGTATAGTATTATGATAGGGTTTATATATTAATCCTAAGGTTTAATATAAATCCCTTGGGTTTATAATTTGTAATATTAATCTCTTGGATTTATAACTTCTAATATTAGGGTTTATAATATTAATCCCTTCAATTTATAATGCTAATAATTAGTTGGGTTCATTAATCCCTTGGGATTTTAATCCCTAGGGTTTATAATATTAATCCCTTGGGTTTATAATGTTAATCCCTTGGGTTTATTGATCGCATGTGTTCATAATCCCCAAAGTTTATAATATTAATCCTTGGGTTTATTAATCCCTTAAGCTTTTAATATTAACCCATTGGGTTTTAAATATGTTTGGCTTTTAATATGAATAATCCATTGGGTTTATTAATCCATTTGTTTTATAATATTCATCTTTGGGTTTATAGTATCAATCCATTTGGTTTATAATATTTATCCCTTTTACGAACAATAATTATAGTAATTATTGATAATAAATATTTAATATTTAATAATCCATTGGGTTTAAAAATTATTCCCCTTGTTTTATAATCCATTGAGTTTATAATATTAATCCCTTGGGTTTATTAGTTTTAGGGTTTATATTCCTAGGGTTTAATATTATCCCTTTGGGTTTAAACTTATTCCCTTAGGTTTATAATATTAATCCCATGGGCTTAAAATTATTGCCTTAGGTTTATAATATTAATTCCTTGGGTTTAAAATTATTCCCCTCGGATTATAATCAATTGAGTTTATAATATTAATCCCTTAGGTTTATAAATTCCTTAGATTTATAATATGAATCTCTTGGGTTTATAATATTAATCTTATGGTTTCCCAGATGCGGGTGATAGTTAAGGTTTTCAGGCCGATGGGACAGAGGTCCCATGGAGACCACGTGACCATCACGCGCAAGGCACAATTGGGCAGCGAAGGAGACGGTAATCCCAGGATGGTGGCTTTAATAGCCACAGGTCGGCAAGCCGAAGGCATTTACGGTTCGGACTCTTTTGGCTGCGCTTCCCCTCTCGGCTCTGCGATGGATTTGACTGCAGCTTTTATGGCAGACGACCACCGAGGTAGAGCTGGAAGCTCTATAAACAGTGGCCCTATCCGCCCTCCTGGCCTCATGCACTCTGAATTATGCGTTCCTGCCCGCCTGCAATCCGACCTCTGGGTAATCCGAGTCCAGTTCTTGGTTCAGGCAGGCTCCGCCCTGTTTTGTCATAGCTCGAACCTGTTTGTTCGACTGAATTACTCCCTGAATCTCCCCTCCAACATGGTTCATGAGTGCCCACGGTTGCTGAGCCGCAGGGGCTCTAGTAAAGGGGGAACCTCACGACGCCCCGCTGCGGAGGAATCCCGCCCTCCCTGTCACTGCCCCAGCTCGACCATCTCTCATCCTTCTCGGCCTAGCCAACTCCTGGAAGCCAGCTCCTTTGGCACCTCTAGTGCACCCTTCTTTGGCTTGGCCATCTTCTCTTTCGATAGCCGTTTGACCAGGCCGTGTATCAACACTCATATCTCTGTTTTGTTCATCAACGAACCGGAGGAGGAAGGAGGCACCAACTCTCCGCCTGTTCCATCTCCCCCGCAAGAAGAAAGCCATGAGGCCAACGCGACACAGGAAGACATGGGAAAGACAGTTGAGGCTCCGACTCCTCACAAGGACGGTAGCGAATTTCCACCTGCAGAGGCTGAGGAAGCTGCAACAACGGAGCTACAGGAGGACTACTACAGACCCTGCCCGATAGTGGAGGAGGAGCCGGAAGAATAGCATGTGGCTCCAGTTTGGGAATTGAGGTCCGGGTGTTGGCTCTTGGCTTCTCTGGTCAGGTTTCCTCGTCCACTTGTCATTGTCTGTTTATGTGTTGTTCTGTCATGGCCGTCGACGTGTCTTAGCGTCAAGGTTTTGGGGTCGACGTGTCTTAGTGTCAAGGTTTTGGGGTTCTTTTGGGTATGAGGAACTTAGCCTCCGTGGCGCTCCCCTACGCGGGATTGATGGTTACTGCTATGGTTTTGGGTTCTCCCCTGCGAGGGATTGGTGGTCGCTGTTCTGGTGCTGGTTTTCCCCTGCGTGGGAACTTTCTTGATCCTCCCCTGCGTGGGAATTTCTGAGTCTTTTTTGTAAGCATGGCCAAAGGGTTGAGCCTGTCTGCCAGTATCTCTGGCAGCAGGCTCCCGCTGGAAAGCCTGACTGTAACTGTATCTTCAACTTTTGTACATAATAGAATAGCCTAATTCAGAAAAAAAGAAAAAAGAAAAAAGAAAATAATAAATAAATAAATAAATTAATT
>APFE030209025.1:0-35142 GCA_000404065.3 Pinus taeda
TGTTACCAAAATATTCCACCTCCTGAACTCCAAAGCAAAATTTGGAGGTATTTGCATATAATTGTTTCTCGTCCAATAGTTTGAGCACCATGTCAACATGTTCAACATGATTCTTCCAATACTTGCTATAGATTAATATACCATCAAGAAATACAAAAAAAAAAATTCTAACGAAGGGTTTGAAAATGGACTTCATGAAACCTTGAAATGTAGAAGTTTCACTGGTAAGGCCAAATGTTATGACCAAAAATTCATAATGACACTCATGAGTTCCAAATGTTGTTTCTAGAATATCTTCAGTCTTCATTCTAATTTGATGATATCCTGAATGAAGATCTAACTTAGTGAAGTAAATTTATCCATGTAATTCATCCAATAATTCATCAATGCTAGGAATGAGAAATGTATATTTAATAGTGATCTTGTTCAACTCCCGAATACAGACACGTCTTCCATGATCCATCCTTCTTATGCACCAATACTACTGGAGAAGAAGAATAACTTTGACTAGGTTGAATTATACCAACCTCTAGAATTTACGCAATCATATAATCAATTTCACTATTTTGGGCATGGGGATATCTATAAGGCCTCATGTTTAGAAGAAACCTCCTGGAATAAAATGAATAGCATGATCATGATCATGAATAGGTGGGAGGCCTTTGGGAGTCTCAAATACCTTGGAGTGATTCTCCAAGGCTTTTTGGAGATATGGAGAAGTAGATGATTTCCATATTTGAACCTCTAGTAAGCATAATTGTGCAATTACACCTTGTTTTTTTTTTTTTAGAATATTTTCCATGCCGTTAGAGCTAATTATATTTCCTCGTTTCCCTACGATACCCCTTAATTTAACTTCATTTACTTCCCAAAATTTTTTGAAGAAAAGTTCTTAAAAATTAAAATCTATTGTACCTAAAGATTGTAACCATTGGAATCATAGTACAACATCAACACCACACATTATAATAGAGAGAATTAGACTATTCAATACATATTCCCCCATGGTTAGATTGATATTATTGCACTTTATAGAGCAATGTATAATTCCTCTGTTTGCAACAATCATTTGACACTTTGGTGTTGGGTATAAGAAGCAATTCAATTCCTCGGCTATCTTACAGTGAACAAAATTATGGCTACTACCCGAATCAATCAACGATATTACCTTTTTCTTCTTAATATTTCCTTCTATCTTGAGAGTTTGAAGAGTGGTATTTACTTCCAATGCATTACAATATATGCTTTAATTCACTTCTTATTTTTATAGGGTTGGTTGTTGATGTGTATCTTCTTATTTTGAGGTTTCTTGTTCCTTTTCTTCCTCCTCTTCACAATCTATGTAAAATAATTTATTATGAGCACACTTATGACCTCCAGTGTATTTTCTATCACAACTGTCACAAAGCCCCTTTTCTCTTCTTCTTCCAATTATTGAGGTGTCAAAATTGTAGGTTTTGGAAGGATAGGAGAAACAACATTTCCATCTTTAGAGTTATGAGTGGTTGGCTTCCTTGCTACCATAATTTTTCTTTCAATTTTTCTTGCAAACCTGAAGGCCTTCTCCAATGAATCAGGTTCCCAAAGGAGAATCTCATGTTGGATGTTATCCTTTAAATTCCATATGAAGATATTAATCATATGCTCCTATGGAATATCATTTACCCTTATATTCAATTTTTGGAAGACCTCGTTATGCTCCACAATTGAACTCTTTTGTCTGATATTTATCAATTGGCTAAACAAGCTGTTTCTCTTTCTATCCTTGTAATGTGCTATCATTTCCTCCGTAGATATTGACCAAGTTACGAGTGGTTTAATAGAACAAAGCCATCACTACCATACAAAATGATTTGGTTCTAAATATAAAGTTTCAATGCATACCTTTTGTGTGTGTTTCACATTATGGGGATCAAAATATTGCTCCATCTATAATATCCATGTTAACATATCCTTTCCATCAAACTACTTCATATCAATCTTTGGAATACGGTGGGTTGTCAATCCAATGTTAGAGTCTATGAGTTCATGATTAAAATTTATTTTGATGTCATCATGAGTTTCATCTAATACCTTTTCACCATTAGAAAGCATCTATTGTAGCAAGTTTGTCAAACCTTCCTTCAAACCTTTCGTGTCTGCTTTTAAGCCATTCTTCAAATATTCCATGTTGCCTTTCATTTTTTCTTCTATTCCATCCTTCAAACCTTCCGTGTTCTATTTTGAACTATTCTTCAAACCATCCATCTTATATTCCATTTATTTTTTGGTTACTCTTTGTGAGAGAGAAATTGGTTGCAATTGATCTCACAATCTTGATATAACATGTTCCATTTCTTACTCTTCTTCATGTGTCATAGAAAAGTTTTATGGTTTCTTACTAGTTGTGTCCATTTTTTGTTTCAAGGCAATTTTAAATCAAACAATGATATATATTATTCACTATTCACTTTGAATAACTTCAAATTTATTTTTAAAACAAATGTTATGAAAAATTTAAAAAATACACACCTTCTTCTTGTTTCTTAGGAGCTAGATATTACAGTTGTTGTATCTCTATAATTCTGAATCTTAAATATATTAAATTTCGTCGTATAGTATCCCACTCAGTCTTCTTTCCAACTCAACAAATAAGGCCAAGATTGGATTCTTCAAGAAAGAGTTATTCCTAATATCCCGTGATGACCTGATTATAAATTGGTTCAGTAGAGCGAACTTTTACGGAGTGTGACGTGACACATTTTTTACCTTCAACCCTGAAAATGATACCCAAAGAAATACACTTTGTCCTCTTTCTTTCTCTTTTTATGAAAGTTATGATGATTTTCCATAGGTCACCTATTTGATATGGAATCTGGGAGCGCACCAAAACCCTAACTTCGTCGTATCATATATCTGAAAATATAGCGAGACAAGATCTGAAATTTTTACACGAAATAAACCAACATTTTGATTCCATGTGGTATGAATTTCAGATTTTGAAGCTTATAAAAATTTTTATAGTGAAAATTCGACGATGACCTATTTGAAGTAGAGAAACACTAGAATCCAAAGCTTTGATGCCAAATGTTATGCAACCAACTCACAAATAGATAGACCAACGACTTAAAAATTATCCTCTTCGAGGGGGAAACCTCCTTTACATTACATAAATGAATAATTCTTGGTTGATTCAAATGAAAAAACCTCCTTTCTATATATAACAGTCTAAGGGGTCACAATATAATGAGATCCTACATAACAATAATAATGTAACGACGCAACAATAACAATAGCGAGCTTTTATGGGGCACAATAATAAAAATATGGGGACTACATGGGCACAACGATAATAATAAGGGGCTACACTAGTATTATAGGGACCTAAAATTCTCTATGGACAGTTCCTCCTTAATAACACCATTGAGAAATGTTGTTTTTAGATCCATCTAGAGGATCTTCCACCCCGTCTTTGTAGCCAGTGCAAGAATTGATCTAATTGATGAATACCTTTCTATGTGAAAAAGGTTTCCTCAAAGTTAATTCGCTCAACTTGAGAAAATTCTTTGGCCAAAAATATAGCCTTATACTTTTCTATGCTTCCATCTGCTACATGTTTAATTTTGAAGACCCATTTTGAACCCACAATTGATTTCCCTTCTATGTTGAGCACAACCTCCCATACAATGTTCTTCATTATGAATTCTCATTCTTCCATCATTGCATCAACCCAAACTAGTTTCTCAATTGTTCCCTTAGAATAATATTCCTCAGACTCTAGAATATCAATGATTAGAGCCATGTAGTTAGTGTACCTCCCATGTGACCTCATTTTCCTTCACAAGTTCAAAGGAAATCCCACATTCTCCCTCACATTGTGTACTAGTCTTTTCATTTCCCTTTTTTTTTCTATCTTCTGTGGATGGTTCTGCTTGAGTGGATGTCTCCACTCGACCTCCTATCTGCTCCTCCATTTATGGTTGCTCCACAACTTCTTTAGTTTCCTCCATTGGAGCTAAAATATCCTCTTTGGGTGGGATTTGTATCTCCATCTCAAGGGAGCATCTCATTGCTCTCTCGTCATCAAGCTTTAAAACCCTTCACACAACTATCATTCTTAGGGAGGGTAAATACACCTGTTAACTATGTGCACTTTCAGTGTAACACACAAAAACTACCAACTATGTTATCAGCTCAAGTTTCTTACTCGAATATTTGAATACATGGAGTAACTAGAGGCTCCAAAAATTACGAAATAATACACATCCTACCTTCTCAGAGAGAAATCCTCCTCCAATGTAATCATACCAATAACTCTATAAGGACTTCGGTTCTGCAAGTAGACTATTTTGTTACATGCCTCTACCCACAAATGTAGTGGCCGACCTTGGTCATGTAGCATAGATATCGTAACTCCCACAATTCTTTGGTTGTTTCTCTTAGCTACCCCATTTTATTGTGGGTTATGGGGAGGTGTCAGGTTTCCTCGAATTCCTTTTTTGGCATAAAATTCCTTGAAGTCATATGAAACATACTCACCTCCATTATCGCTCTTGAGATCCTTCACCTTCTTTCTATTCTCTTTGTCAACTAGTGCCATGAATTCTACAACTTTTGAGAATATCTTATCCTTCTTCTACATGAAGACGATCCAACAGTTTCTTGATAAATCATCAAAAAAGTAACAAAGTATTTATGTCTGGTAGTGGAGGTTGTTTAGAAGGGTCCACAAGCATCAAAGTGGACTCTCTCCAAAACTTCATTTTCTTTCATATCTCGATCATGGAATTTGTATTTCACATACTTCCCCAATGTACAACCCTTGCATGCATTATGCTACTCAAGTGACCCTTTAGGAAGGCCAATGGTTATTTGCTACATAGTTTTAAGGGTGCTATGGTGAAAATGAGCAATTACTATGTGTCAGAGTTCACCAACATCCTGGCTCTGCACTTTCTCTGCCTTACTGCTTAATGCAGTGCAATCTTCCACATCAAGTTTGTCCAAGTTCTTCCCACAAACCTCGATCTCCTTCACCTTCCCAGTGACTATGTGTCTCAGAAAGGATTTCCTTTTACTGAATATTACATCATAGTTGTTGTCTTCTAAACCTACTATGTAAATGAGGTTATTCTTGAGGCACGGTATAAACATGGCATCCTTGAGGTGAAGAGGAGATATAGATTACCCCTTAAAGGTTACTGTATCTATCTCGGTGGCACTATATCTTCTGTCATTGCCAAGCTCAATATGTATCTGGAGATATATCTCCTCCAGGTCACTGAAAAACTCTCTAAACCCTATGATGTGGAACAAGTCACCTTAGTCCAAGTACCACACACTCCTCATCATTGTGTTGGCCACGTATGTGACCAAGGAGAAGTCTAACTCGAACTGTGATGCCAATGCTTCACCTTCTACTCCTTTTGTGTTCTTCTTGTTGGACTTTCCGTGTGTACACTTTGTAGCATAGTGATTGAATTAATGGAAATTGAAACATTATTCTGAACAAGCATTTGTTCTTTCCCCCTTAGCTGTATTCTTTTTGGTTTAAGATTTCTTCCCTTTTCCGATCTTTCCTTTCCAGTCCATGTAAAGTTTTCTTCATCCTCTCCCTTGGATGAACTTCCTTCTCTAGTATTTCACCCGATTTCTTCTTGTACCAAATCACATAATAAGAGGTGACAATTTGGTATTTTTTCCCTCCTATTCACTGATCCCTGGTAGCTATGCCAAATTTTGGGAGCGCCTAGAAGAGCTAGGAGCACCAGGTCATTTTCCACAACATTTAAACCAACCCCTCCAACCTCATCATGAATTTGTGTAAATCTAGTAAGCTACTGAACAATAGTATCATTCTTCTGCATCTTAATATTTCAATGTTTGTCTTCAAGGGCTAGTTTTGAATGGCCAGTGTTATTCTCGAATAACTCAGTTAGTTCCTTCCACATAATGAAATGATTTTCTTTTCGATGGAGATTTGATACAATATGTTCTGTCACTCCCTCCAGGATTGTTGTCCTCTCCTTGGCTACATCTTTCTTCCATTGGGATAGTTTTTCGGCATCAACTAATCCTGGTTTTACAATGCTTCTCTTGACATATTCCAAAAATCCATTGTCATTAAGAACTACCTACATTTGACCCTTCCAAGTAATGAAATTCAAGTTGCTTCCTAAGGAATACTCTAATCTCAATTCGTTGAAGGCTATTCTCCCAACCCTGAAGAAATCATGCTACACCAAAGCTGTAAATCTAAACCTCCCGAGGAGAAACTTTGAAATTATTGTTCTAATGTGAATTTTTCTTTAATACCATGTACAAATTTGGTGATAGAATTGCAACTCCTCAATAAATTTAAACTAAATCGAGAGACACAATTCTACTCTACTACAATGTGGACATTAATTCACAATTTAGAATAACATTGAAAAACATGCATCAATCACATACACAAGTACATATATGCGTCTTGGAAAAAACAAATCATAAAAACCCTTTAAGTCTATTTGCATTAATTAGTTGAATAGAGAAACTATTACAATTTCTAGCTCTAGCTCTAGCTCTCAACATAACCTGTAAAAGAATAATTGTTCTCTCTTTGCTCAATGAAAAACTTCGGCTAACACTGAACAAAATATCAACTAACCTAGCCTCGTATTTCCTTGCAACAATCATGAGGAAATCAATTGCTATTCTTTAGGAATTTACTCCAAAATGATTATGAAATTCCCAAGGACTGATCACTGATTACATGAAACACCTGTACACATAAGACTAGTCTACAACTGGATTTACACTGCCTTGGGATCTAGACCAAAACTGAGAAGTTCAAATTCCTTAAATGCATGAGTTATTTGATTTTTAATGACTAGTTATCTAGATGATGTTTGAGTTATAATGTTGTCCCACTATGTAACTAACTCCCAACTAGTTCTATTAAATGTTAAAACTAGTTTGGTTGAGAAAACTAGAAATAACTAAACTAGATTCCTTTAAATTAATAATGAACACATGTAAATTGAACTACAAGCCCACCAACCCGAATTTCCTCAGCTAATTAAGTGGCAATAGCCATGTCACCTCAGTTAACTTCCTCCAAGTTGTCACATTGTTCTGGTTGCATTTCGTGAATGCACATGAATAGATGATGAAACATCACTAGTATGGATTTATTATTGGTTTTATTAATACTTGAAATAATCATGATATCAATGGTTGCTGACAGTAACAGTTGTAGAAAAATACTATGAAACATGCAAATATGGGTTATGTTTATCATTATGGCATGCAATAAGTTAGTGGTATATGTATATTGGAGGAATGTCAATTGTAAGATAATCCGTTGATGGGAAGAACCAAACCCCAAAGACACAATTCTCAGGGGTTTGTGGGTAAATGATATCATGAAGATTGTTATTATTATTATTATCCAATTTTAAGGTCACAACTAAGGCATACACTAAATTGGTGTATTAGACCCCCTTGTTTGTGAGAAAAGAGACCCACCTCTACGCAGGAATTTGACTGCTAAGTCTACAAACTCTACCCCCTCTCGTTTTGCACCTTCGGCCTCCTATAAGGAAACACATGCTCTTAACCATTAGGCCCACTTATAGCTAATTATGTTATTTTTGAGATGAGATTATTTGTAATATTTTAAAACAATGGTCAAGGGACAGACTCCCTTACAACCATTGGGTGAGAAGTGAACACCCTCACGAGTGTTTAATAAAATTAAAAGTTTGCTAGTTTTCACCCTACGAGGTTTCGAGGCTATTTGAGTGTCTAATGGTATGATTGCTTGTTGTGCCATTTTTATGATGTTGAATCCTTGCATGATGTGATATTTATATTATCAAGAATGTGATTAACTAATAAAGTTAAAATAATCATGGAATTGATGCAAGTTTACATCAAGAAGTTTAAGTTAATATGTTACAACAATAGTAGTTAATGGTTTTGTAACTTACTATTCCTGAACTAAATATTACTCTATGTAATGATGATGGTTTATCAAATGATCATTGAAATAATATGGAAATTAATTCAGAAAGTTATATGTTGGTAAATACTATAAAAATACTCTAACTTCAAGCATTGTCATGCGAGGTTACCAAGGAATGTTACACATAACCTCATGTTTTGAAATCTATATAGATATTTCAATGGATTTTTTTTGCGTCTCAACATAAAATTAATATAAAACCTACTCATTGATATAAAAAATAAATAAATAAACGAATAAACTTATTAGAGTTAAATGTTGTATTTGATGTGTACAACATTTTTTACTATAAATGTTTTATCTATTTCATACTAAGTTATAGAAAGTACTTATCCCTACCATCGGTGTATACACATCTATTTTAATTTTTTTTAAAGATATTTAAATAATAAAGTTTTAGCTACAATGGAGTCATGGGCAACTAAGAATTGATTCAAGTTAAATATCACCTAATAAATTAGTAAAAAATATTATTTTGAAATTATTTTAAAAAAAGGAAAACAATTGTATATATTCATATTAATCTGTTATAATTTTGATTTAATATTTATCAAATGTTTATAAGAACTAAAATTTTAAATTGTCTTTTTCTCCTTAACTTCTATACATATAAAAAGTTCTTATTTCGTGGAAATTGATTTATTATAAGTGTTTTTCATATAGAATGTGGTCGGGTGCTTTACAACATAATATAATTCAAAGTTTGTCTTATAATATTACATTTAAAACATTAAAATGTTTATATATTATTAATCTTTATTTTTGAAATATTGTTCACATTGAACTCTATGTTCTTTTTCCCATTGAATTTCGGCACTTTGCATTATTTCAATATAGGATTATATAAATCAATTTTTTTGTTGCTAATCTGCTCAAAGGGAAACCATACTAGTAGTCTAATTTCAAATTTTTAAGGTTGTTATTTCTTTTTCTAACTAAAGCATTTTGTAAATGAAAACTCATACAAATAGGTTGGCTACACTCGACTAGGTTAACATACAACAAAATAGAAAAAAATGACTACTACAACTATGAACATGAAACCAATGAATCATGAAAATTAATGGGTTGAACCTTGAGGCATCTACATTGGCTAGTCACCATCTTCATTAGAGAAGAAGGAGATGTTGGATGATCTCCTCACTATAATAGTCATCTTCCAATTCACACTATAATTTTTTTCCTCCAACTGTATTGATTTGATAGTATGCTCCTATTGACTATCTACATGATCAATGAGTACTCATCCCACAAGAATTTTTATGTGCAAGTAAACATTAACTTCTTGCATGTACTAGGAATATATTGACTGAGCGGAGGGCCCTATATCATGGATCCAATCAAAAGTAGCAACATTGACATTGTGATCAAGAATAAAATTCTAGTCATGTTGTAATTCAACTTCCACTTATTCAATATCCCACCAGAATAGATTAAGAATGATTTACTTATATCTAGCCATGGAGTCGTAAGCTTGTGCTTGAGTGAGGAGCTAGGAGGTAGAGGCAATGCGGCTTTCCATCTTGGTGGAGATAGAGGAGATCCTATTCCAACCCTCTCTACATCTAATGGCTGGTGTACCATGATACATGGTTGTACTGAGTGACAGGATGAAGGGAGGAGGGCGATGAAGAGGAGCATACGATTCAAGGGTGGTCCAAAGGTATGACAAAGAGGGAGGAGGGAAAAAGTAGGAAAGGGTAACCTAAGTGAGATAGCTAAGGAGTCAACAAGTGTGTGAAGAGGCAATTCAAAAAGGAGGGAAAAATTGGCAGCCTATATGGAAATATATTCTATGTGGGAGGAGAGTAAAATCTAAGAAAATGTTGGGGTCAATGTAGGAAGGGATGACAAGAAAGATAAATCCATTTCTTGAAGCACAATAAGGAAATATCATCTCAGAAATTAGTAAACTCACAATGTAGAATACCTGAGAAAAAATAATAGATCCAAACTAAGTGTGTAGTTACCATAAGTGGTGAAACATCCATAGAAAAGTTACGTCTGAATCCTCTAATCGAGACTAGTGAGGAAAAACTAGTGTATAAGAGCACGATGCTAGAAATTATTGACATGATTAGCCTTGAACAATTCAAATGTTTTGGATTATGAAAGGTTAGCATTTCAAGGATTTTAGTACCATTAGGCAGATGATATGGAGGCCAACAACACTAACTTTATTTCCAAGAGAGAACTTCGAGTCGATAATACCAGTGGGGTTGTATTTAGTCTGAATATTGAATTCCATATAGTAGTGTGGTGAAAGCTCCCATGGTTGGCATCTTATGTGCAGAATTATAGCACAAATATAAATCCACTACCATTCCCATTATGATTTGAGCATGGTAAAGAGCTAATGTAATTTCCCACTAAGATGCCATGTAATCCCTTGCATCATGCACAATTCTCATGCAGCATTTACCCTCATTCCAAATTCATGCCATGATATGTTATTTTATTGGATCCCATCCAATTCACTAAGTATAGCAATAGCTTGAACCGCCTTGTGTTTATGATATTATCATGTCAAGGAGGCAAGGTATTCTTGCTGTTGGGAACCCTCATTGGGGCATGATGTCCTTCATAGCTATATATGATAGTGATATTGAAGGGATTTGGGAATATCATATCTCCAATCAAATTTGAGAGGAGGAGCCATTATAGTAGGAATGAAATTGGTTAGATTGTTAGACATTTTGTTTCCTTCATTGTGGACATGAGAGATTAGGGGAGCTATATTTGTTTGTACGAGTTTTGTAGTATTACCTATGAAATTTTCCAACTTCCAACTCTTAGATAATTTGGATGGAAATGACCCACATTGAAATTTGTAGAATATGTTGATAATATTCTTGGAGTCCCCTTCAATAGAAATCTTGTTCTCATTTATAATTTCCTAAAATATTTTCTCCTTAAGAAGATTCTTTTTTCCCAAGAAACATTCGAGATGTGAGAGCCCATGATGTTACATGTCTTCTGATGAGCCAATATTTCTAAACATTGGGGGCATACTTACATTTCCAAATTTCGCTCCACAAATACTTTGGGTTCTTGAACCATCTCCACCAATTTTTGGCACTTAAGGCTTAGTGAATAATGTATAGATCATGAACAGAAAGTACTTTTTTCAAACAACATATTTTTTTCCAATGTTACTAGTGCCCTCTTTTCATCTCTTTTGGTGCACCACCCCAAAGAGGAATATTTTTGAATGTTTCTTAACTTGTCTAAGATGGCATTAAGTGCTTCCATGGCTACCATAAATATGTTCAGAGCGATTGAAGAGAATATTTAAGATTTATTATGTGACTTGCTAAATTGAGCGATATGGGTCCAACGTGACCGTTTGTCTTCAAATTTTAGAATAAATGGTTTCCATACCTTTTTCCTAAGTATATTTCGAGTGAGAAGAGTTCCTAAGTATTTGGATCCTTTGAAAATAAAGACATGAGATATGTGAATTTGGATATTTAGTAGAGTATTAAGGAAGAAGATTTGAGATTTTTCCATGCTAATGGATTTTCCAAAAGAATCATAAAATTATTTAAGGATATTTTTAAGAGTAGTGGATTCTTTGATAGTGCGGAAAACCAAGAGAAGAGTATCATTGTCAAACCATTGATGAAAAGAGGAGATGTCATGGGAACCTAGAGGAATACCTTTTAGTTGTCCAAGATGTAGGGTTCAATTGATAAATCTTCCCATCGCTTCATCTATAAAGATAAATGTGAGATATATATTCTCCTTTCCATGCTTCACCTTCAAGGGACAAACATGGGCAAGGAAAATAGATTATTAAGATTCAGAAAATATTTTGGAGATAAGGGAAATAACTCAATGAATCCATATTTTAAAGAAACAAAATATAGTAAACATGTGGAAAAGAAATTTCTAGCTTAATTTGTCTAAGGAATTTGACAGATAATGTTTGATGAGCATACGTGGAGACTTTTTGGAATTAATCAAGTGAATTTGTTCGTGGTCGAAAAATGTTTTCCATTATTTTTAGACAAATAATAATGACTTTAGATATTCTTTTATAAATAAAATTGCATTGGAGAATGGGCCAAAAATTTAAGGGAGAATTATCGTGAAATGTTTTATGTATTAAATATATAAAAATAGCAGCAAGGTTCGTTAGGATGGAGGATGGGTGTAAACAATCCTCTAATACTTTCAAAATGGCATGCCCTAGACTTTTCCAACAAGACTAGTAGAAAATGGTAGTGAAGTTGTTCGGGCCCAAGGACATGCATTTAGGCATCCAAATAATTGCTACTTCCACTTTTTGCATGGTGATTTCCTTTAGAAGAATATAATTATGTTCCCTTGTTACAATTTTAGGAATGTATTTAGCTATTTTCCAAAAATAAGACCTTTTATATAGGATTGTTTCTGTGATTATGGATTGGAAGTGATTCAATAGTTCTTGGACTATTGCATCATGGCTTTCCAATTTTTGTTCATTATATTTATTTAATTCTTGATATATTGTTACTTTTCCTAGGGTTGATCATAGATATCTCAAAATTTTAGTATTTTCCCCCTCTTTTACGAACTACAATTAGGATTTTTATTTCCAAAGGATTCTATATTTCTTCAATATTTCCTCCAGCTATAGGTAACTAAATTCTTATCAATGTTCCAATTTCTCAAGTGTGCTATTTGAAATTATTTATTATTGGATAGTAGCCATCTCTAGTTCTAACTTTAGCTTTTCTTCATGGATGTTACCAAAATATTTAACATTCCTATCCATGATTTTCATTTTAAGATATTTAAATGCCTCTCAAAGAGATAATGAAGGGAAATAGGAAAATGATCTAATTCCTTCGACCAATTTTCTCAATTGGACAAAAAGTATGGGTGCCTTAGCTAGAAAGACTCAAATTTGAAGGGCCTATTCTTGGGACCACTAATCCAGTTCATTGAGAGTTCTATAATTTAGTTGTCCAAACCATAGTAAGGGAGGATATAAGCTTTAGAATTTATACATGAAATGAAGAGAGAATCTGAAATAATGAATCTATATGTTCTTGAAACTAATTGAGAGGAGCTTCCTGACTTATTATTCCAGGTGCATAAGCCATTATGAGTACTCAAATATATAAATTTTGGGATATTTATGAACTCTATGGAGAGGGATATTTCCTCATCGGGCCTATGAATCCCACCATTATTTTCATCAATATTCTTAATCATGTTAAAATATCTACCTAAAATGCAATAGTTTTCCAGTGTAAGCTTGGAAATTTTTGAGAGGTTTTGAAGGAATATTTTTTTCTTATTAGGAATTCTAGGGCCATATATATTGTTATTAAACTCAAATTAATGGAACTGGTAGGGTGAAATTTGATCGTTAGGATCATGGGAAGAGAAAAGAAATATTGAAGAGTGACCAAGGAAGGATACCATGCAATGAAAGGAACCTTAATGCTAATTTTGCATCCTAGGATGGATAATCATAGTTTCTCAAAAAAAACTTTAGAAATTTATTAAGAGAGTTAGAATAATATTTTTTTTCCTCAGTCATCATAATATTAGGGTGTTCATGGAAGATTTTATTTTTTGCTAGCCTTTTTTTGGATTTCCCATTAAAACCCATGGTATTCCATGACATAAATTTCATTGATGATATTGATAGGAGGGTTGAAGGATGGAATCCATTGGTGACACCTTGGTAATGTTTTCCAAGTAATCCCTTAGGCATTGTAGTAATTGACTATTAATTTTACACACTTTTTTCTTTGCTTGACATGGAATATGAAATTGATCTCTAGGAGGATTTATTTTTCCTTGAGAGGAATAAGACAAGTTTTGAATAGGGGAATTTCTTGATTCTTGAGCTTGAAAAATAATTAGTTATTCATTTCAAATGTATGCTCTAGTGATGATTTGAACTTTCTCTTTAGCAATATTTGTTTCCATATTCCTCTATAGCATATTTAACGTTAATTTTCTATAATTGAATTTCCTCAATATATTCTACATCAGAGAATTCTTCGATGCTATTTTAGATTTCTATATCTCCCCATTCGTCTTTTCATTTCATCTATTCTTGCACATTTTTTGTTGACTAGAGTTTTTGTTTACTATTCTATCCAATCTCTATTTTTTTGGGAATTTATCCTTTTTTTTCTATCTCATTTTCTTCCAACTATTGGAGGACTTTGTACTAGTTATGGCTCACTGCATTCTAAGAAATTGTTTTTTCTATTCCTTTTTTGGCTATATTTCTTTTGATATACATTTTGGTAAACCCTTGTTATCAAAGGGTGAATTTACTTGTACACTTTGTTTAATGTGGTTTTTGAAAAAAACCTTAGAATAGATGGTTGTATTCATTGCATTTTCATCATCTGAATGGGATTTTCTCATACACTATTAGTTGTTCCAATACTTTTTTCCATCGCTCAACTGAACGTTACTTGGCGGTTGTTTAGATATGTCTATGTAAGCAAAAATGCCAATATATGAAAAGTGTCGACCTTACTTTGTAGTACTCAAGATCATAAAAAAATTCACTATAGAATTCCCACTCATTTGAGAGACACTGTAATAAAAAATATCTTGACAGATATAATAAATATGGAACTAGACTAGAGACATGGAGGAGTCTTCTTTGCCGAGGTGGAATCTGTGAATCCATGGCCTGATGAATAGGCGAGTAGAATTCATGAAATATGCTCCTCACTAAAATATGCAATCTCTATCATCTCTATAGTTGAATATGGTTATGAAGGAACCATTGGAACCCAACTTGAGGTTGGTATCCCCTTTGAGTGTCTAATTCTTCTATATTTAGCTAACCAAGGTTGTTTCTTATGGCCAAAGACCTACAAATTTGCATATTACGGCATGCTCTTGCATATAGTCAACTTTTTCCTATAATTTTTTATAGGGTATGTCTAGGAGAAAAATTTTAGCTCTAAGGGAGGCATGAACCCATATATTTTAGATTATTCATTGCTAGAGTAGAAGAAGTGGCTATTTTTTCTTTGTTTTTTGTTGTGTTCGAGTGTTCATCTCCATCTTAGATCTGTTAGTTGAGGGATTATTGAATTTGCATGAGGAAGCATGGTTAGATTTTGAAGCGATGGGATTTCTAAAGGACAGGCCTTCAAAACCCCCCATGGGGACAACTTTTGAGTGTGATGCATATACGACTAAGGTGAAAACCCTAGAAGCAAAGAGCTTATAAAGTTGTGCAACTACAATTTTTAAGTTTTACATAGTATCATGTATAATAATTTCATTTAATAAGAATTTTTATTGGATCTACTTTATGTATAAGAGGAACTTTATAATTCCTTCTTAGAAAGTTTTAATATCCATATTATTCTAAATATTATCTAAAAAAAATTAGTGAGAGAATTACACATCTCTCCCATTCTAAAAAATAAATAGTATTATAGATGAAATTACAATTTCTTTATTATCAATTACTTTATTCATATTATCTATTATCTATAATGTGGATTTTTTAATGGAGACATATCCACGTTGCACTCTTTTTGACAAGCACCGAACTCCGTTTAATATTTATGGCTGGAATGTTCGTTACCAAATCTATCAATAACTGCAATGGGGTTTTGGACTATTCCTTACCGTGTGCGTTTTTTTCTATTGTAAATAGTGGGGTCTGCTACACAGAGTCATTATAACTTTGCTTCCTCAGTTTTCTAAATTTTCTTTCGTGATATTGTTCTCTGTTTCTAACTCCAGGGTTTCACCACCACGAGGGTTTCCTCTTTTGCAAGGTTGATTACGGCCCACAGGGTTCTACTGTCGAGCCCCCTCTATCCTCAGGGACTGCTGGACTCGTATATAGTTCAAACCTTTTCCCTAGGACATAGCTACCCCTTTTCTCACTTGCCTTGCCTTGTTATCTACATCGAATCATGATCATTTCTCATGCTTGATCCTGTATTCATCCATTCAACAGAACTTTAATACTTGTATAAAAGAAAGTTGTTCTGTGTTCCGGTATTTAGCTTAAGAGCTGTCTGGAGGTCTGGGTTCTTGTATTATCCTCACAGGTTCCAATATTCACAAATAAATTAGACCTGGTAACATGATTCGTTTTTCCCTCATGATGGCCCTATCTTTCTTTTCCACAAGTATTGGCACTGTAAAAGTCTTCATTTCTTTCTTTCTAGATCCAAAGATTTCAAACCACTAGAGAATATTACTGGTTTTAATCAATTGTTGTACACTCTCCTATATTCAGGTCTGTTTACACATTGCACAGTATTTCATATTTCATTTATTAATGTACCCTTTGGTGGCTGTCTGTATTTCCATTGTCTTTCTAAGTTTTTCTATTTCTTTCATTCTCTGTTTTCTTGAAAACTGGTTATCTTATAAGTTATAACTCTTCACGACAATTTCATTTGACAACCCTTAACAAAAACTGTCAAAGCATGTTTAGTTTCAATATGAGAGAAGAAAAATTATCTAAACAGAGACAGTTAATTGTGAAGCTCCCGGTTTGACCCTTTTCCTAAAAAAAACGTACAGCCACTTCTACCCAGATAACATTTTTACAGAGAACTACCCGAGCTCCCTATTTTTTTCTTTTTGTAACCTTTCTCACTATTCTAAGGAACTGCAAGCTACAGAAAGCAAACATTTTTCTTCTTTTGGCTCAAGTTAGAGCCGCATACCTGTGTCGCCTTATGTAACATCACTTTTTTTTTTTTTGTTCCTATATATGGTCACCACTACTCTCTGCAGCTAGTCATCCACCCATCTTTGAGACTATCTTTCGAGACGAGTCTCCCCCTAGTTGGCTCAAAGTCTACCATCTTTGCTAGTTGCATGCACTCTGCACCCTTACCATATGAAGACCCCTCCCCTTTTCCTACTGCCTGTCCTCTACAGCACAGTCCTTTTTCTCCCTCTTCCCCCCTCCTTTTCATGGAAACCATTCCACGGTTGGGGAAAAGGGTGGTTAGGGTTTGCAACTATTTTTTTTTTTTTATCCATGTTTTAACATATTTTCTTTTATTTTGCATTTACTGAAAAAAATATAAATTTATACAACAAATGATATTCTTTTTATGTTTTTTTAAACTGTCGTAAATAAAATATTTACAATATTCTAGGGATATTACACACCTTCACGTGGATTCATATCATAGACCAGAATAAGAATTAAATTAAATCCATAAATCTGCACACGGATTCATATAACAGCCTGCGGGCTCAATATACTATTGTATTGTACGTTATATAAAAATATAGTATCGAGATAGGCCAATTTGATACTTTCGGAGCATAATAAATTCGGCAGATTTAAAACTCAATCACGCGCTAAGATGAATATATATATCTATATATATATCTGCGTACAACTCAACTGAGTGCATGCATTATTGTAGTGAAAGGATTTGAATTTGAGTTAGAATTATGGCTGGAAACGTGCTTAGGATGACCAAAGAATAACCCTATACAAACGGACGAGGGTATGAACAAGCATGGTCATTCACACTGCATCAAGCATACATTAATGTGTTGTAAATTAATTCAATTACAGGTATCAACAGTTACACAGTATATACATAAGGTGAAAAATAGTTCACAAATTAAAAAGGAAACGTACATTAATGTGTTGTAAATTAATTAAATTACAGGTATCAACAGTTACGCAGTATATACGTAGGGTGCAAAACAATTCACAAACTGAAAAAGAAACTTGCCGTTGCTATACAATAACCATATAAATTTTACAATGACGTAAACTTCACCATAGCTAATGACTGGTATGTTAGTAATCACTGAGTAGAAGGGACAATATGAAGTGAACTTCTGTAACTATAATTTTATAACAAATATATTACCCAGGAGCATTTCTAGTGCACGCATAATAACATCACCAGGACCATCACTAGCACTGCAACACTTTGAACCCCGGTGAAGGTGGGGAAAACCAACCTGGAGGTTCTACGGAGTGTTGGGTAATAATGTCGGTACCATGTTAGTGTAATACTATAAGGATTTATGTAGAGGTCAATCGACACCTGCAACAAAGATAAATTGGGTATGAGAAATTCATAAAGAAATTACTGGCGATACAGGGTAAATGTAAATGAAATGAAATGTAGAAAGGAGAAAAAGAGGGCAAATTTTGCCTGGTTAGGAAATGGTAGGCGATATAGATAGAAGTTAGGAAATGGTAGGTAGTATAGATAGATGTGCCCTGCCTTGTACCTTTCTCCTCAGTTAAAACCCTGCAATACCACAAAGATAGAGATTAGTAGTATAATAAAATGACCTATCGAAACCTAGGGGAAATTTCTACTGATCTCAAATTGGAGATGTAAGATTATACAAATAAAGTTCGGGGACATTCAACTCATTGGCCTTATTCAGTTTTCCAATACTAATTTTACCTGTGTGTAGCTTGCGGTAAACTCTCTAAGAGTGGAGACCATTGTTCCAGTGGTTTGCATATGATACCCTTCCGTAGCAGACAGGAGAGCCAGAGGAACTGATCTACACATGGGGATGAACCGGAAAACTCGTGTTTGGTATGAACCCTGGAAACAAAAAAATTAAAAGAGGTAACCAATAGTAAATTTAGAAAAATAATTTCGCGTGGGGAACCGAGTGAAGGAACAGAAATATGAGGGCACTAGGCAAAAGGGTGCAGCAGAATAAGAGGACTTGAAATTTATACCCATTGTTTTAGTGAAAGCACGTTAGCTATTGCAGGAAATAAAGGAAGTGAAGACCAGTTAGAGCTGCAAAGGGTGCGGTACAATTACCTATACAAAGAAAGATAAGGTACACAGTAAGTTAAGGTAAAAATAATGAAAAGAATAGCGTCGGTATAAGGGCAGCGTATACCTGGTCAAGTTAGCTACCTGTTCATCTGTGCTCCTGAAAAACAAATAAAGAAGAAAACAAAAAAGTTAGTAATTCCAATGCACAGAAAGAAAGAAGGAACTTGAGGAAATCAAACCACAAAAGAAAACTTTGTAAAAGCCTATGTTACCTGGAAACCCTAACAGAAGGTGATGCTTCTATAGAAGATTCGACATCTAGTATCCCAGTGTGGTTGTGTAGTGGAAGAAGAGTGGTACTTGTTGGAATTTTCTGTAAATAGACAGACAAAAAAATGCTTTGTTTTATACTCTGTTTTTAACTCAGAAAAACAGAAAAATCGCTTGCTCCAAACGGTGTTGAAGAAACACAGTTTGGTGTTGCAGCAACGTAGAGTTAGTGTTGCAGCAACGTAGATTTGGTGTTGCACGGACAGAAAAATTTCTGATAATTTAAAACAGAACTGAAAATAGAACAATACTCAGCAACACTGAAACTAGTGTAACAACAACGTGCAAGTGGTGTAACAGCAACAATAAACAAGCTAAACAGTAAATTTGTATTCATAAATAGTAAACAAGCTGATACAAATTTGTCTTCCTCTTGACAGAGGGATAACAACAGGAACACTTCAGTTCCAGAAACCTATTTTCTCTATCTCAGAAAATTACAGGTTCAGCACTGTTATGCATTTACAGAAGAGACTCTTTATTGATCTTCTAACCTTCTCTCTCGAAAACAGAATTCTTGTTCTTTCTCTTAAAAAAAAATGAACTATTGTTCATTACATTTATAGGAAAAATATCTGAGTTTTAAACAATAAAATAACCAAAATATCTACTTAACGCTTATCTGCGTATTAATTACAGCAAGAGGTGATGCCTTTCTCAAGAAATCAAGTCGGCGGTTGCAGGGGAATTAAATTCTGTGAATTTAATGCACATTAATGTGCAAAATATCTGGAGCGACTTTGCGACATCGAATAACCTGAAATATCTTCGGAAATCAGATTCCGGATCAGCAGTTATTGTGTTGCAGTTGGAATTAAATTCCAACACTCCCCCTTAATTTCAACTGCTGCATACCTAGGTATTTCCTGAAATGATCAAAACTTTTCTTTCGCAATGGTTTTGTCAAGATGTCAGCTAGCTGATCCTCTGTTCTGCAGTGCTGCAACACAATCTCACCATTGTTAACCAATTCATGTATGAAGTGAAATTTGGTATCTATGTTCTTTGTTCTTTTATGAAAAACAAAGTTTTTAGACAATTCTATTACTGAGCTATTGTCACAGTAAATGGTTGTGCCATTTTCTTGTTCATGACACAAATCTTTGAGAACTATTCTCACCCACACTGCTTGGCATGCTACTGCTGTTGCTGCCACATACTCTGCCTCTGCTGTTGACAAAGACACAACTGGTTGCTTCTTGGAAGCCCATGAGATGGCTCCCGATCCCATATGAAACACATCATGATGTGCTTTTCCTATCATCAACACTTCCAGCCCAATCACTGTCCGTGTACCCTGTCAACATGAAACTTTCTGAAGAGGAGTATAAAATACCAAACCCCTTCGTTCCATTTACATACCTTAGAATCCTCTTGTTTTCCTGCCAATGAGTCTCTTTCGGTCTTTCCATAAATCTGGAGATTAAAATAACAACGTGCATAATGTCTGGCCTAGTTGTAGTCAAGTACATAAGGCTGCCAACTATGCTCTTATACAATTTTGGATTAAAATCCTTGCTGCTATCTTCTTTGGTCAATTTCAACCCCACCACAGTTGGAGTTACAGCTGCCTTGCTGTTCTGCATGTTAAATCTCTTCAACACTGCTTCTACATATTTATCTTGAGAAATGAAAACACCATTTTCACTTTGATCTACTTCAATTCCAAGAAAATACCTTAAGAAGCCCAAGTGAGTCATTTCAAATTCATTTTTCATGACTGCTTTAAAATCAGCAATGAGAGAAGTATCATTGCTAGTAAAAATTAAATCATCTACATATAAAACAACACTAATAATCTTACCGTCATTCTCCTTTATGTAGAGTGTGGGTTCACCATCACACTTATCAAACTAATTCTCAATCAGATAAGCATCTATTCTACTGTACCATGCTCTAGGAGCTTGCTTCAGCCCATAAAGAGCCTTCCTTAGTTTGCAAACTTTATGCTCTTGGCCATCAACTACATAACCTGGAGGTTGTTCAACATAAACCTCTTCTTTTAACACTCCATTCAGGAATGTAGATTTAACATCCATCCGATAAATCTTCCATTTGTGTTGTGCTGCAATAGACAGCATTGTTCTAACTGTTTCCATCCTTGCTACTGGTGCAAAGCTTTCATCATTGTCTTTGCCTTGTTGTTGCTTGTAGCCTTTCACAACAAGTCTTTCTTTGTGCCTGTCAATATTGCCTTCAGCATTACTTTTGGTCTTATAGACCCACTTAACTCCAGTGGCATATTTTCCTTCAGGGAGGTCCACTAACTCCCATGTTTTACTCTTTTTAATTGCACCAATTTCTTCATTCATTGCTTCAATCCATTTATCTTCATTTACAGCATCTTCAAAATGATCTGGATCATCAACATGACAATACAAAGCAAATAATGAATTCAGACCGGTATTGTTACTTACCTTTCCTTGTTCATAAATCTCATTCAGATTTCTGAATCTTGGTCTTCTTGGTCTGCTTGGAGTTCCATCTGAACTTGAGGGTATTTCTGATCCCTGTGGTGTGCTTGAAGAAGCACTTCCTTGACTTCTTAAGGCTGTTCAAATTCTAGTTTGTGGTGTGGTTTGTTAAACTTGTTGTGGTGGAGGAGGAGCCACCAAGGAAGGATTATTTGCTGCTGTCCCTTCCTCTTCTTCTTCATGAGACACAATTGTCTTCACATTCACTGTTTTTTCTAAACTTCCATCCCAAGCTTCATCTTCAATGAACTGCACATCCCTTCTTACTATCAATTTCTTGGTGGATGGATTATAGAGTTTGTATGCTTTTGACTCATCACAATAGCCAATAAACACACACTTCTCCCCCTTACTATCAAACTTTTTCCTTAGCAGATATGGTACATGTGCATAAGCTACACAACCGAATACTCTCATGTGATTGACAATTTGCTTTTGACCACTCCATGCTTCTTCTGGTATTTTGTTCATGACAGCTTTAGTTGGGCATCTATTCAAGATGTAAACTGTGCAAGTGACATCTTCTGCCCAATACTCATGAGGCAAGTGTTTTGCCTTCAGCGTACTTCTAACCATGTCAAGAATGGTCCTATTATTTCTTTCGGCAACACCGTTTTGCTGAGGTGTATACCTTATGGTGAACTGCTTTTGTATGCCATTCTCTCTGCAAAAACGCAGAAAGTCTTGGGAGATGTATTCTCCTCCTCTATCTGTTCTGAGCACTTTGATATAACGCCCACACTGCTTCTCAACAAGAGTTTTGACGTGGCGGAATTTCTCAAACACTTCACTCTTCTGTTTCAGCGTATACACCCATGTCTTTCTGGTGTAATCATCAATGAAGGTTAAAACATATCTATTTCCGGCAAATGATGGTATTTGCATCGGTCCACACACATCAGAGTGAACAATTTCCAAGGGTGCTTTTTCCCTTATACTCTTTCTTGTTGGAAAGCTTTCTTTGTGTTGCTTGCCCAACATGCAGCCTTCACAAAGGCTGTCCGGTTTTTCAATCAATGGCAATCCTTTTACCATTCCCTTTCTGTGCAACAGATTCAGGCCTCCGAAATTTAGATGTCCAAATCTCAAGTGCCACAACCAATTCACATCTTTCACTTGTTCTTGAAAGACTTCTTGTGTTACAGCTGCAATAGTTCTTCCTTCCTTCAAATCTTCCCTGAGTTTGAGAGGAAACATTCTATTGTTGGTCATCTGCACCTGTGCAATGATCTTCTTACTTGGAGGTATATCTCTGATTGTACACATATCATCTTTGAAGAACACGTTGTAACCTTTGTCAATGAGTTTTCCAATACTCAAAAGATTACATTTTAGACTAGGTACATAGTATACCTCTGGCACAATCATCTGTTCTCCATTTCTTGCTTGGATACTGACTCTGCCCTTACCCTTGACAGAGATTTTACTATCAGTTCCTATTGTTACCTCAGATTTCACATCTTCATCCAGATTGGAAAACATTGCAATATTTCCAGTCATGTGATTACTACAACCTGAGTTTAAGAACCAAAAATCTTCTTGTTTGTCTTGTGCAATGTTACATGTTAACAACACATTCTTTGGATTCTTATTTTCTTCATTTGTAAAATTAGCATTCTGCCTACTATTCATGTCATTTTGTTTTTTCCTACATTCATTGGCGTAGTGCCCATATTTCTTACAATAATGACATTGGACTTGGTATTTGTCATACCTTTGTCCATGAGCTTACTGTTTGCTTGAACCTTCATCTTGGTTCTGATTGCAGCTCCTTCCGCTTGTGCTTGCAGGATAATATCCGCCTCTGTTTTGGCTTCTTCCACGACCTCTGTTATTTACTCTGCCTCTACCTTTTCCTTGGCTGAGAGACATCTGAGTCTTGAATGCTTGCTCAAAAGAGGAATATGTTCCTCTACTCAGTTTGTGTTCATGAGACATAAGAGAAGCACTCAGTTCATCTACCGTGAACTGTGAGAGATCTTTTGTTTCTTCTATTGCTACTACAACAGCTTCAAACCTTGAGGGTAAACATCTCAAGAGCTTCTCTACGATCCTTCTTTCTTCAAGAATTTCACCATGAGGTCTTATCTAGGTTATCAGCCTAATAACTTGAGTGAAGAATGAATCTATTGTATCAGATTCCTTCATGCTGAGTGTTTCAAAGTCTCTCCTCAACATCTGCAACTTTGCAGTCTTCACCTTCTCCATGCCTTGATAGGCAGTTTTGAGAATATCCCATGCCTCTTTGGATTTTGTTGCTGCTGCAATCCTTGGAAAAACACTTTCATGTACTGATTGGAAGAGGAAAAAGAGGGCTTTGGCATCCTTCTTCCTATCGCTCTTCAACTGGTCTCTTTCTACTACCGTCAAAGCAGCCAATGTTGCTGCATCTGCAGGTTCAGCATAGCCAGTTTCAACCAGCTCCCATATTCCTTGAGAAGCAAACAATGCTTTCATTGTTATGGACCAATAACTGTGATTTTTCGCATTAAACTGTGGCAGTTGGGAATTTGTCAAACCTGTTCCAGCATCTGCCATCTTTAACTTTGTATAGATAAAGAAGAGATACTGACTGTAAAATTAAAAACAAGCAAAAACTTTCCCTGCTGGAAATAATCTGCTCAATAAGCTTCTTACAGCTCCTACAGTGAAAAACAAACTCTGTTTTTGACTCACTGAGTGCCTAGACCTGCTCTGATACCATGCTGGAATTTTCTGTAAATTCCATAACAGGAAGACAAAAAAATGCTCTGTTTTTATACTCTGTTTTTAACTCAGAAAAACAGAAAAATCGCTTGCTGGAAACGGTGTTGCAGCAACACAGTTTGGTGTTGCAGCAATGTAGAGTTGGTGTTGCAGCAACGTAGATTTGGTGTTGCAGCAACATAAAAATTTCTGATAATTTAAAGCAGAACTGAAAACAGAACAATACTCAGCAACACTGAAACTGGTGTAATAGCAACGTGCAAGTGGTGTAACAGAAATAGTAAACAAGCTAAACAGTAAACTTGTAAACATAAATTTGTATTCATAAATAGTAAACAAGCTGATACTAATTCGTCTTCCTCTTGACAGAGGGATAACAACAGGAACACTTCAGTTCCAGAAACCAATTTTCTCTATCTCAGAAAATTGCAGGTTCAGCACTGCTGTGCATTTATAGAAGAGACTCTCTATTATTCTTCTAACCTTCTCTCTCGAAAACAGAATTGTTGTTCTTTCTCTTAAAAAAACAGAACTGCTGTTCATTACATTTATAGGAAAAAATATCTGAGTTTTAAACAATAAAATAACCAAAATATCTACTTAACGCTTATCTGGATATTAATTACAGCAAGCAGTGATGTCTTTCTCAAGAAATTAAGTCGGAGGTTGCAAGGGAATTAAATTCTATGAATTTAATGCACATTAATGTGCAAAATATCTGGAGCAACTTTGCGGCATCGAATAACCTGAAATATCTTCAGAAATCAGATTCCGGATCAGCAGTTATTGTGTTGCAGTTGGAATTAAATTCCAACAATACTCATTCCATTAACTCACCCTACCTGAGAAATAATGGAGAAAACCTCGAGATGACTGAAACCCTTGAAGGAAGAAATAAACAAAATGTACCTAAGTAGAGGAAGCACTAAAGTACTCAAGTAAGATGATTTCTACCCTTAGCGCCACTGAAAACATGTAAGAAAGTAGAGACTTCGCTAGAAGAGGATTTCCACTGAATAAACCAGTAAAGAATGAAAGGTATTTAACTATTCTTGCTATACTTGAGTTTCTTATTGATGTTAGTGAGTAAACCGAAGGAGCCAGCGAGATTTGAAGGGCTACGGTGGTGGTTATTGCAAAGGTCTCCTTTCATCAGTTGGGCACAGTGACATTTGCTAAAGCATTACAGACTAAATGGGAGATAGCTGACATACAAAGTACTTTAGGGTTTGTGAAGGAATAGAGCTCTACCGCAAAATGAGGAGCTCACATGTTCACATGGGTGAGGACATCGTGGACGCACGAGTTTAGGTGATTATTTAGTGACACTTGGATCACTTAAATTTGACGTGTCAAAGTAGGTATTTCATATTTTAAGACGTAGTTGACAGTTGCTGTAAATTTTTACCCATCAAGTCTGACATGCTGTGTAATTTTTTACCCATCAAACTGGACATGCTTCATAAATCAGAAACAGTTATTTTGATATTTAATTTAGGATTTGTCCAGACAAAATTTATACTACCCATATTTAAGTTAAAAACACCAAAGTTAGGCTAAGTTTCATAACGCAAATGCATACAATACCTCTCGCTCACATGGCAATGGAGCCTCTCACAACTTCATAGATTTGAATCGTATAAAAAATTATTTGGCTATAGCCCTTTCCTAGATTTCAACATAATGAAGGGAGATCTAGCCTTAGGCAACTAAGAACAACTACATTGTAATCTAGGTGTTACATTCATCGAACCAATCAACTAGTCTACATCAAGAATGTGAATTCAACCATCAAATTATAAGCTAGTAGGTGATTGAAAAACACTAAAAATATACATGCATTTTTTGGTGTGTATAACACTGAGAAGGGGTGGTGGGCTTGTTTTTGTTCCTTAGGTTTCCCTCAATCTTTCCACACTCCACCTCTTTTTTTATTCTGCCATCTTTGAACATCGATGAAGAAGAGCAATCAAGAAATAAAAGTAGCTGAGGAACAACTGGTGACGTGAAGGGTAGTTACAGTGTTTAATTTGAGAACATCTTTGTGAGGCTTATCAGAAGTCACACCAAATCAGAAATAATGGTAGGGTTCTGTGCTGGGAAAAAGTTGGGCTCAAGAAGGGCACTGGATGGCCCAAGAAAATCAAAAGTTCATTACGTACATATTGTAGCACAAACAAAGTGCTGGAGATTTCATTGGGTTAACTATCTAAGATCAAATATCGAAGGGAAAAATTCAGCGTGAAGGAAGAGAAAACTATTATTCAACTTCATGCTCTGCTGGGAAATAGGTGGTTTGCCATTGCTACTCACCTCCCCAATAAAATAGACAACAAAATAACAATGAAAAGGGGTAAGCAAAAGGTGGACCTTAAACTCATTCAAAACAGTAGCCATTGCCATGTTATTTTCTTGAAAAGTAAAGATAGTTATTGATTTGAGGCTCTTGCAATCTATATTATGTGTAGTGTTGTCTTCCACAGTCATTGCATACAAATTTTTGAAATCGACCTTTCGAACCATTCTCGGTTGTTCATGAACCACAAAAGATGGTTCGAAACATCGATTCCAAAAATTTGTATGCGATAATTGTGAAAGACAACACCACAACCAAAAATAGATCACTAAAAATAAATGTTAGAGTTTTCCACTGAACTTCCCTCATCATTTACTTCAAAATCGACAAGATTTACCAGTTTTCAAGTCCAAAGTAAGTTTCCTTCTTCAATTAGTTTCAATCTCATTCGTTGTTGTTGTTGTTGTTGTTGTTGTTGTTTTTTTTTTTAGTATTTGTTTTATGTGAAATAAATATTGTGAAATTATACAGGCTTGTCAAAATGAATTTCTCTTAGGTCCGTTCTTTTACAGGAATAATATATCATGTCACTTTAAAAAATGTCTTAAATATTAGAAAAATTGCTTGTGATTTATTCCATAATGAAGTGCTCAGTTACCATTTTGAAAAGCCCATGCTTTTTTTGACTATTTTTGTTTCTTTGAGTGCTCTCGCTTATTTTGACTAAAAATAACTTGTGATTCATTGCATAATGAAGCGCTCAATTACCATTTTGAAAAGCCCATGCTTATTTTGACTATTTTTGTTTTTTTGAGTGCCCTGGCTTATTTTGACTAATTTTGTATTTTGAGTTTTTTACTAAATGCTCTGAAATCAACTTCATTTTTATCGTAGTGAATTTCTCTTTAAAAAAAATAATTATATAGTTATTAAGCTAAACTTCTCTTACAATAAAAATAATTATTAAAGATGTTTCAAACTCATATTTATTTAACATACCTGTTTAGATTGTCAACCACTTCTAATATAGTTGTATTTGGAGGATTCAACTCATATGAAGTACATGAATAGAATAAGTGATGGTATTGTCTAGGGAAATGTTTAATATGGGGGATTTTTTTGTGTAATTGGTTGCGCTGTATATTTCGTCTATGATGTGGACACTAATGTGAATCTAATTTTTTAAGATGAGGAAATCATAGGATCATATTTAAGATATTACGAAAATGATTAGTTAACAATGTTCAAATGCAAATGATGAGTCGATTACCTTGTAGATAGATTGCAGAGTTTGCTTAGTCTTGACAATTTTTAGCCTCATGGTTTTAGGAATAATGTGTTCCAAATATGTGTAATGGATATCAAATTAGGTGAAAGGATATACAAATATTTAAAAAAATATTTAGCTATCATTAATGGATTTATTATTCAAGTAGTTCAATTAGTTCATAGTTGGTTGAAAGTTCACTTATAGGGATTGAAATTATCTTGGTATAAATAAAGAATTTAGTAAATAAAATATGTAGTGAGTAAATAAATATGTGTGTGGCCATCTCTAAATAAAATATTTGGTGAAAATAAGTTGTTAAGAAATAGTTAAACATGTAATTATGTGTTTAATAAATTTGACATATGTAGTAGATTATTAGATTTAAATAAATTATAGAAAGTGATAGTAGTTAAATTCTTGATATTTAAAGAGAATAACTCTACCTCATTTACTTGCAGTTGAGAATCCTCATCATCTTAACTATATGGCTTTCTTTAATTTCTTTTATATGTCAAAATTTATGTACACAATCAAAATTATTAACTCCCAAAAGTTAAAAGGCTTTATCAAATCTTAAAAATATGGCTATATACTAGGTGGAAACACATATGCTAACTTAGGAAGAAACAAGGCACTCTAAGAGGGATGTTAAAGGAAGTGGAGACATGGTGAAACACGTATGTTGAGAATAAACAAGGCACTCTCATAGGGGAATTAAAGGAACTTGAGATAAAGGAATAGTTGTAAGAGAATTTCTAGATAAGGGGAAGTTGACACTCCCAAATTTAATTAGAACGTAAAATTAAAAGCATGAAAAATGTCAAAACATCATTAAATTTTTATTTAATAGATAGAGAATATTTGAAATTCCAAACCTGCTTAGAAATAAAGGGAAGCGATATGTAATATAGAATCCCAAGTAACATAGATACGTACATATCATATAAGTGTAAAGATTTGGCAAACTCCACCATAGAAATTGGTTAATACATCAAAATTCGTGATAGATACCTCATACCTCGAGTGCAAGAGTCACCACATATATACATATCAATGGACAAGTAGATACATTGCCTATATGGTTAAAATAACTTGACTATGGCAAAAGTTAAATTGGATAAGAATAGTAACGTAGGAAGGAGTGATCAGAACATAGTTCATAGAAAGGACATTAATAATAGCCTATTAAAATATGGTAAATAGTAAGTATTAGCATGATGAATGTAATATAAAGTAGTAAGAATTAAAATTTATTTGTGTGACTAGGGGATAGTTTTACAGTTACAGAAAGAATTGTGCAGAATCATAACGAACAATATGTATGTATCTAAAGTTCACATAAAGGTGCACAAAAAGAGACAAAAGAGATATAATTAGTTAATGATGTTAATTAGGAAAAATAAAGAATATAACTTGGAATCTAGGTTCGTTACAATATTTTTACTTTTCTAGTTTTCACTATCATGAAAGTTAGCCACAGACACACTCTATATTCCCAAAAATAAGTAATAAATATAGACATAGTCTAATTAATTTATAACTGAAATAATTTTCTTCACTAGAATTAGAAAATACAATCTTAAGCAACATTGTGATTTCTTATAGTTTAAAATATATTTTTGAATGCATAAATAGATTCAACACTCTAAAAAACCCATGCATGAATTTCATCGATTAAACTATTCAATCTCAAGTTTCTAAAAAAAATTAATTAGGAAAAATGCTCTTAAAATGACCACTTTGTCTATAAGTTAGACTAAACCATAAAAATACATGTTTTTAATTCTATAGCTCTCAATATGATTATAGGATACACTATTATTGTAATCTTCATTAAGGCTTTGAAGGTTGACAATGAAATTGAAAAAACATTCTTATGGTTTATGACCTCTATATTTTCCCACTATTATAAGAGATACACCTATTTCATAAATGTCACAAAAGAGGTGATTACAACATGTCTCAAGATACTTGAGTCCATGCACTTAGGAAAACCAATGGTTCACCAAACCTCTCAAGCTAAAACCCATTACATTTTATAAAAAAACATGAAATAGACTTTAATCTTTAACACTTTGTCATTCTTATAATATATGATAATAACTAATTTATAATAATTTTAATAGAATAAATATTTTTTTGAAACATATATTAATAACCGATTAACTATTCTGAATGAATAAAAAAATATTAATCATAAAGAAATATTATAACTAATTTACAATCACACGAGTTATAAAGTTGAAAAGAAATAACAACACAAATTGGCAATCTTCATATTGTGTAATTAATTATCAACATTATGAAATAAAATATTCATATTGTAATATTGAGGTTGAGAAGAATGAATACATGGAGTTGTCTTTAGTGCGACCTTTTGGAGTTTCCGGTGTGAGAGTCTGATGGAAAAATTTGAGGTGAAATCTTGATTTGTGTTATTTAAACTTGTTTTCTGATTGTATATATGGATCCAACAGCCTAAAAAACCCTTAAGGCACGAAAAACCCTTAAGGCACTTCTATTCTATAGGGGTTACCCATCAAGCTTGTGATTTCAATGAATTATTGTCAAATTTTGAAGGATATTAAATAAACACACGTAAATATACCAGAGAAAAAATATTAGCGGAAAATGCCTCAGCCTCAATGTGTTGCTCTCATAATGTTATTTTACAAAATCATGATAATAATACAAATATAAATATATGAGGAAATTTGTCTAAAGATAGTGCGTCTATCTTGGACATTTTGGTTGAGCAAATATTTCAACCATACATTAATCTATGAGCCTAACTAATCGGAGAGAATCTCTTAACCACCTAGGCCTAAATTGACTCCTAACTATGAGGAACAAACCCAATCTAGAAAGCTAGGAATAAATCCTAACTTTCATGATTTTAATTAATTTAATTATTTTGGACTTAAAATTGTTTCCATCACATGAGAGTGAGGCTAACATTACCTCCATCAATAATAAGTCCAAAATAAGAACCAAGAACCATCTTCCAACTTTTCATGTTGAAATTGTTGATCCTCAATGAAAAAAATCCTAAAAAATCACCAGACCTAGATGCTAAAAAAAATTCAATTTGAAGAGAACATGAATCAGTTGCAAGTTTGATTCATCTCTAAAAGTTGCTTGACAACTACATTAGGTGTCAAGCTGCAAAATGATCCATCTATCCTTCAATCAACATCCTTTGTCCACTG
Source organism: Pinus taeda (assembly GCA_000404065.3). NCBI lineage: Eukaryota > Viridiplantae > Streptophyta > Pinopsida > Pinales > Pinaceae > Pinus > Pinus taeda. Next base: position 31,000 of record APFE030209025.1, read on the forward strand.
TTAAAATGTTGAGAATGCCCATTGGCTACTTTGATGTTGATCGCCCACTGACTGATTTAATGTTGATGAACACTGACTAGCTGCTAATGATGATTGCCCACTCACTAAGTTGTTGATGATTCTATTGAAATTGGTCATTGTTGTTGTCAAAAACTTCTCACTATTGCTTTTTTGTTGAACACCCACTAATGAATTTGTTTTTTCCCACTAGCTGATTTGAGGAAGACTGCCCATTGGATTCTTTTGTTGATGTTGTCGATACTTTCAATATGAAAACCACCTTCAATTCCACTATCATTTTCCCCCTTTGTCAGCTGAAAGGAGAGACAATCATCTGCACTTGATTTCTAAACTACCCCCCTCAGGTGTAGGAGAGTTTCATTGTTGTACTACTGCTCTCAGGTGCATGAGAGTACCATCTCCATTTGATTGTTGGTTGCAATGATTGTCTTCATGTGAGACTAAATCCTTCGGTAATACATAGAAAATTGTTTGAATGCAGATGACCACTGCCAAGGATCAATCAATGCATAATTGATCTTTACTCTGGGTGGTTAATTTCGCTTGTAACATCTTTTAGATGAATGATTTTTCTTGCCACAATGGTGACAAGGGTTGAGGTCAAATCATTTAGCCTCCATATGTCCATTCCACTTACAATGGTTACACTTACCTATATTCTGATCATTGTCTAGAAAACCAAAACTTACAAAATGAACTGGTTTTGAGAAATCTGGATCAAACAAACTGTTTTCTTTGTTGTGTCCTAGGACACGTCGATCTTTGTTGAAGGATATTTCTTCCCAAGGTTTGATCAAAGACTATCCTATTGTTGTTCTTCATACTTGCCCGCTACTGTGAACATTCTATCCTTGATTTATTAAATCCTCTGTATCACACTGGGTATCAATTATTAACAGTTCATCGAATTGACATGCTGCATCAAACTGATTAATTTGGCCTTTGGTACTACTCGTTACATCATTAAGTATTACAACTGACTCGATAAGATCACTTGTGTCTTGAATGACATCAACTTGGTGGATTAGATCATTTGTGATACAACTTTCATCAATCTCGTGAATTAGATTATATGTATCACAACTTTCATCAACTTGTTGGATAAGGTGTTTAGTGTCACAACTTGCATCTAACTTCCATCTAAATTGTGCACCTAGTAAATCTTGCTTTTCACTTAGCTTAATTTGGAGCATTGATGAGTTTTTATTTTATTTCTAGCTCAATTTGAAAATATTTTGTTGTTTCTAATGTGTTGGTCATTTGATTGATTAAGTTTTGATTTTGATTTAACTTCCATTCCAGTAATTCAGTTGTATTTTGTAACTCAAGATTGCACTCTTTCAACTCTTTAATTTCTAGCTCTGCACTTTGAAGACATTTTCCTCATTTACCAATGTTGATTGTGCTTCAAATTTCTTTTAGTTTGAACTTGCTTGATTTTTCGAACTCACTCACTTGATGATTGCTTGAACGTCACTTGAATGTCGCACTCGCTTGTTGTCTTGAACTTATTCACTTGCACTTTGTATTTGATTGAACTTGTGTTAACAATTGATTGTTTGAACTCACACTTGCTTGCATTCATGCTTGCTTGATCGAAACCTTGTTTTGGAACTTTCTTGATTTCTAGCTTGAATTTGTTTGATTGATCATTGCTTGAATTTACAAAAGAAGGGTGTCGAATGTTATCGAAAATGCACCCAAGATAAATCTTACATTGATTTAATGACAAGTTCAAATGAGTTTGATGACTCAGTTAAAAACAATGACTCACTTGACTTAATTGACTCTTCAACAATTCAAAGCTTGGGTGTCGGTTTCAACCGAGAATGCACCCTTACAATTCAACTCAAATTTATTTGAATCTCATTACAAGTTAACTTACAAATTATGATTTTTCAACTTACAATGTTGTTTTGAGTTGACTTTTACAAAAAAGTTGCAAGTACATTGTCCACAAGTTGATGTAGTTGCTGATGTAGATGACAACTTCATTAACTTTATTACCTTGAGTGAATGATGTTGAATTGGATGTTGATGCAAAATCATTTGTAGTGGCTGGATTGCTTGTACTCTTCTTATTTTAGCTTGATTACATGAAGAGAATTTATTGTATGCATGCAACTTGTTGTGTACTCCATGTGTACCATATTACAAGAGGGTGTCAAAATTAGACACAAAACATAACCAACATCAAGAATCATGCGCTATCAAAAGCATAAGGTTATTATGATACTCCGGTTAAAAAGAATGAACACATTTTTTATAAGGTTATTATTTTTTATTTTTTTATAATAAATTGTGAAAAAAAGTTAAAACAATTTTTTTGTAGTTGTACTTTTAAATAAAAAATTTAGTTTGTAATAATTATGAAATGAAAGTTTCCATATTATAAGGAAGTTATACATATTATAAAGAAGTTATACATACAACAAAGTAGTTAAAGAGATATTTTTATTATAGAATTTCTTGGATTGTTAATATTGAAGAATGATAAATTGAAAAAGCATTGAAACAACAAAATAAAAATAATAATTTATACTTATATTTTAATTATATATATATATATATATATATATATATATGTATTTCTATAATATCATTTCTACTTTATTTTCAGAATAGTTTTTGTCAGAATACCATGGACCAATACCACAACTTATTAATACCACAATTCCAAAAAGCTATAACTCATGTTCATATGGCAGTTTTTTAATTAATGAATTTAACTAAAAAAAATCCAAAAGACAATTACTTTTAAGCTCATCCCAAATTTTGATTTGTAAATACTATTAATAATATTCTAGAAAATTTCATGTAAGTTAAATCACTACAATCCACCTAACAATTATTAATAATTAAATTAAAATTCAAAAAACTCTATTGAAACATAGACATAACTATCAAAATATTTAATATGATTTAAATTAATAAAAATATAAAATATGATTGAATATAGAAAAATATTAATCGTTATAACTATTATAGAAAAAAAAAGCTCACATAAACATTATTTTAAAACATTCAGATATTGAAAAATAATATTATCTAATTAAATATTAAACTTGTAAATAGCAATATTTTAGCCCGAGTGATTTGGGGAAATTTCATTTCCCAATTATATGGATTTTGGGTCTCTCATTAATGATTATTACTAAAAAATATTAATTTTAAAATAAACACCAAGATAAATTATATATTTTATATATCAATATATATTATATGAAAAATATAATTATAATTATATCATTTTTTATTTATTGTTTTTAAAGAGATAAAATGTCTATATTAATAAGAGGTAAGGTATATAGCGTTTGCCTTCCTATATTAATATTATTTTATTGATTTAGTAATATAGTCACAAAATAACCAAGAATAAAAATATATTAACGTCCCAATATCTAAGTTATAAATGTTTCTTATTTAAATTATTAGGTAAAAATTATATTTTTAAACCATATAAATGAAATGGATTTATGATTTGCCTTAAATTCTTAATAAAACTATTTGGAAAAAATAGAAATAAATAAAAAATAAATTATGGAAAACTAAGTTTTGGCAATTTCTGGTAGAAAAAAATAAATGTTGTTGAACGTACAAAGCCGGAAAAGTTTTTCCGATCAGTGGAGCCATCGACCTCGTATTTGAACTAATATAAGCATCTACACTTTTGATTTCAAATACCCCACTTCATTTGAATCCATGAAAAGAAATGCACAATTCACATGGGAGAGGTTCGAGGTTCGTGGATAAGACTAAGAATTAAATTAAATCCATCGCCACCTGCACGCGGGTTGGTACTAACGGCCTGCGTGCTTATTCCCCACTTCATTCGAATCCCATGAAAGAAAATGCACATTCACATTGGAGATGTTCGTGGATAAGACTAAGAATTAAATTAAATCCATCGCAACCTGCACGCGGATTGATACTAACGCCCTGAGTGTTTATTTTTATTTTCGCCAACAATTAGATCCCATGTTATTGGGCTATTAATGCTTATCTTTATCTTATGTAGCACCATACCTCCATGGTATTCTCATATTTTATATTTTGATTTGATATAAAAGACAGTTGTATGGGTATGCCATTCATACAACTTTCTTTATGTCAAATAGAGAT